>BLSH010054920.1:1195988-1211519 GCA_018402905.1 Glandirana rugosa | reverse complement strand
CTTCGGGTCCCCATTGATTTCAATGGGGTTCGTTGTCCGTGCGATCGTTCGGGTTCCGTCCGGACCCGGACTTTGTCCCGAAGTTCGGACGGACCAGCAGAACCCAAACTTCTAGAGGTTCGCTCAACTCTAGTCACAGCAATTCTAATGCATATATACTATACAATAGTGCTCCAGGATGGTCAATCTCTCTGCTCAAATCCCAGGTGCTAGTCCAGCACTCAACTATAAATGTCAGGCATAAAAGGAAATTGAATGACTACATGACCAGTAAACAAAATTACATCCTTTATTATAGACTCTTCATAAAAACAATAGCAATGCCATGGAATGAATGAGACTACCCTAATGTGTTTCACGACATCCAGCATTTGCTCTTAAAGTATCAGTAGATTCCTACTGCTACCATTCGCACATTCAAGGAAGAACACCCATGTGAATGGAATACTTAAAGTGATTGTAAAGGTTCGCTTTTTTTTTCATAAACATAACAAACATGTCTGTACTTACCTGCTCTTGGGAAGTGATGTTGGGGAAATAGTAGCTACTGAACTGCCATCATCCCATAATAAATTGAAACAGGAAGAGTTGGCATATAGCCAAACTCCAATGACCCCCCTGGACTTTAAAGGCAGATTTATAGGTGAAACAGTATATAAGCCTATGAAGGTAATTTGGTTCACAAAATATAAAACTGTATAAACGGGGGAATTAGAAATCACACCCTTATATACAAAAATGGTACAACTAGATATACAAGTAGTATGAAAGAAATGCTGCAACAAAGTATAAACTTGTATAGATCACAATGAATTGACCCTGGTACACTCATACACTGCCATGGACATGGTGAGGTCCCAACATGTTTTGGATTTTGTAGTGTTTTATCCTTCTTCAGGAAATATTATAATTGTGGGTCAAAGTCTATTCAGCTCTAAAATATAAGATATATTTTTAAGGAATCACATTGTATAATATGCATAAAAAGAAATGTTATACACAATATATAACGCACATATGTGTACACATTATGGGTTAGCATCCACATTTATACCATGCGGAATGCACGCACTAGTCCACTTCCACATAAGAATGCTGGCCTCCAGATCCAATAGACGCAATGATACCACTGAAATGTCTTTATACTCATCAGTATCTTCTCCCGCTTTTTCTGAGGCTCCAGCCCACACAAAAGGCAGAAGGTGTCCCAAGTGGCCTCGTCGTGGCGATGGGTCACAGGATGGCTCTTCTCCATCAGAAGCCACCCCCCGACTGCAACCAGTCGTGGGGCCCATCCCCACGGCAACACACACGGTGACACCTCTGCCCAATCTACTCCTATCAATACTCATAATTCGTCTAATGCAATTAACGTTACACGATCCACACCTCAGTGCAATCACATCAAAACAAAACCACCAAAACACTGTCACTCAAAAAATCCAACATGAACACGAATCAACCACGTTAAATGTAGTCAATCTTTCTTCTCACCTTTGAGATGCATGCCCTTGCTCGTGGCCTCACATTCTGCCCCGACTCTCATCTGGACAGATTTGGGGCCATCAAAGACATCCATCTCTTCATACGTAATCTTCTCCTCAGGGGCTTATATGCCAAAAAGGAGACTTCTTTACCACTTGGGCACACAAAAGCAGACCTTGAAGCTTTAGACAATTTAATTTCTTTACTTGAAGACAATGAACCAGAAAACCTTATTGACTTAGTTGACCAAGAGTCGTTACTTATTGCCGTAGATAAAACATGCAACATACAAACAATAGTGCCACAACTACAAACTTCATTAAAGAAGAAAACCATATTGTACTCTTCACCTAGCACTAATCCCAACACAGCAGCTTTTCTAAAATTGGTGTCTAACGACAAACAATTTGCAGTGCCCCCCTAACCCTCACCCCAATCTCACACCCTGGGAGAGAGCAGCCATTGAAGTCTTGGCCCGTAACCCGACGTTGTCGTTAAACCCTCTGACAAGGGTGGCAACGCCGTGGTCATGGATACTACCCACTACATCAACATATGTATGAAGATCCTCAATAATACTGAATGGTATTAGTTATTTCTAGTTGTACCGTTTTTGTATATAAGGGTGTGATTTCTATTTCCCCCTGTTTATACAATTTTATATTTTGTGAACCAATAAAATTACCTTTATACGCTTATACTACTGTTTCACCTATAAATCTGCCTTTAAAGTCCAGGGTGGGTCATTGGAGCTTGGCTATATGCCGACTCTTCCTGTTTCAATACTTACCTGCTCTGTGCAAGGGTTTTGCACAAAGCAGCCCTGATCTTCCTCTTCTGGGGTGCCCTGCCGACACCTGAGCAGGCACACTCCCGAGTCCAACTGCTGCGTCCATTGACACAGAAAGTGGGACTCGGCTCCGCCTCCCGCTCCTGTGTCACTGGATTTGATTGATCACAGCGGGAGCCATTCAATCTGTCCAATGATGAGAGAGACAGCGACGGAAGCGGCTGGGCTTGTGAAGGTGAAAACCCTTGAGACTATACAATCACTTTAAGTAGGGAAGGGTCTTTAGGTGGGGGCGTGTAAGCACACAAGCCTAATAGTTGGAAAAGAGCAGGCGGCGTTCCCAGCACAGCCAGAAACCTGAACACGCTTGTGCTCCCATGCCTAGCGTGGTCAGTTTTTAATAGGAAAGCAGAGGGACTGGCAGGAACACCAGGGATTTCACACAAAGGAGAAATTAAAATTAACTCATGTGGGACAGGTACATATACAAAAATACATTTTAACCACTTAAGGACCGGAAGGATTTCCAGCTTTAGGACCGGAGCCCTTTTTGCGATTCGGCACTGCGTCGCTTTAACTGACAATTGCGCGGTCGTGCGACGTTGTACCCAAACGAAATTTGCGTCCTTTTTTTCCCACAAATAGAGCTTTCTTTTGGTGGTATTTGATCCCCTCTGCGTCATTTCTGATCGCCGCTATAAACAAAAGAAGAGCGACAATTTTGCAAAAAAACCCAAATTTCTTACTTTTTGCTAAAATACAAATCCAAAAAAAAAAATATAAAAAAACATTTTTTTTCACCGTTTTTGGCCGATTTATATTCTTCCTCATATTTGCGATAAAAAAAAATCGCAATTGGCATTTATTGATTGGTTTGCGCAAAAGTGGTCGCGTTTACGGGTGATGAGAATTCATTTTTGGGGTTTTTATTTTTTTTTTATTAATAATGGCGGCGATCTGCGATTTTTTTGCGGTACTGCGATATTTCAGCGGACATGTCGGACCATTTTGACACTTTTTTGGGACCATTGGCATTTATACAGCGATCAGTGCTATAAAAATGCACTGATTACTGTGTAAATGTCATTGGCAGTGAAGGGGTTAACCTGCAGGGGGCGCTCGAAGGGTTAACTGTGTTCTAACTGTGGGGGGACTGCCCTAACAGGGGAAGGGAAGTGGTCACAGCCTTCATGTACAGGAAGGCTGTGATCACAGCCCTTCCCCCTCACACAGAGCGGAGGTCCGTGTTTACTTACACGGACCTCCGCTCCTTCGCTCCATGGGGGGCCATCGCGGGTAGCCGGCGGCAATCGAAGCCGCCGCACCCGCTCCCCGGCCCTCCCCGGACACAGTGAGCGCGCGGGCGCGCCTCCGGCGGCGCGCGCGCGCTCACTAGGCTCGATCACGCGGCCGCCGTCGTATGACGGCGATCCGCGTTACAGAGCCACCTTGCCGCCAATTGCCGATTGACGGTCGGCAAGTGGTTAAAAAATGACCATACAACAGCAGGGAGGGGTTTTTTTATGCAGCTTTGAGGTCGACATGGAATAAAACCAAATCCTTTAAGCTGTGTGCATGCAAGGGATGCAGTTAAGCTACACATGGGTTGATTTATTAAAACCAGAGAGTGCAAAATCTGGTGCAGCTCTGCGTAGAAACCAATCAGCTTCCAGTTTTCTTTTTTTGGTCAAAGCTTAATTGAACAAACTGAAGTTATAAGCTGATTAGATACCAGCTGCAGCTGATTTTGGACTCTCCAGTTGTAGTAAATCAACCCCACGATGTTATTGCACAGTGCATCTTTTTTGGAGACAGCCTAGTCTAACAGCACATATTTGACTGTCAATTAAATTTTTTTCTTTTACAGTTAACTTGGCTTATATAAAGCAGTGTGCCCCAATCTGTATCACTGCATTGAAAAGGGTAGTTTTGGCAGTGGCATATAATTTTTTCCAATTCATATGCACCAATGACTCCTTTTAGTGACCCATTAGGACAATAATGTATCCCTGTGTTCTTTTGTTCATACACTGAGCAAAATTATAAAATGCAACACTTTTGTGTTTGCCCCTATTTATCATGAGGTGAACTATGTTCACAAAAGGCCTACTTATCTCAAATATTGTTCACAAATCTGTCTCAATCAGTGATAATGAGCACTTCTCCTTTGCCAAGATAATCCATCCACCTCACAGGTGTGGCATATAAAGATGCTGATTAGGCAGCATGATTATTGCACAGGTGTGCCTTAGGCTGGCCACAATAAAAGGCCACTCTAAAATGTGCAGTTTTCCACACAGCACAATGCTACAGATATCGCACGTTTTTAGGGAGCATGCAATTGGCATGCTGACTGCAGGAATGTCCACCAGAGCTGTTGCCCTTGAATTGAATGTTAATTTCTCTACCATAAGCCGTCTCCAAAGGCTTAGAGAAAGTTTCAGAAAATTTGGCAGTACATCCAACCGGCATCACAACCGCAGACCACGTGTAACCACACCAGCCCAGGACCTCCACATCCAGCATCTTCACCTCCAAGATCATCTGAGAGCAGCCACCCGGACAGCTTCGGCAACAATCGGTTTGCATAACCAAAGAATTTTTGCATAAACTGTCAGAAACCCTCTCAGGGAAACCCATCTGCATGCTTGTCGTCCTCATCGGGGTCTCGACTTGACTGTAGTTCGTCATCGTAACCATCTTCAGTGGGCAACTGCTCACATTCGATGACGTCTGGCATTTTGGAGAGGTGCTCTCTTAACGGATGAATCCTGGTTTTCACTGTACAGGGCAAATGGCAGACAGCGTGCATTTTATTAACCCCTTCCTTACCGGGCACTTAAATCCCCCTCCTGCCCAGACCAATTTTTGGCTCTCAGCGCTGTTGCATTTTGAATGACAATTGCGCGGTCGTGCGACATTGTACCCAAATAAAATTTGCGTCCTTTTTTCCCACAAATAGAGCTTTCTTTTGGTGGTATTTGATCACCTCTGCGTCATTTCTGATCGCCGCTATAAACAAAAAATGAGCAACAATTTTGCAAAAAAGAACAATATTTTTTACTTTTTGCTAAAGTACAAATCCATTAAAAAAATTATTCATCAGTTTAGACCGATATATATTCTTATACATATTTTTGGTAAAATCGCAAATGGCGTATATTGATTGGTTTGCGCAAAAGTTATCGCGTCTACAAACTGGGTATTGATTTATGGCGTTTTTATTATTTTTTTTTTTTTACTAGTAATGGCGGCGCTCTGAGATTTTTATCGGGACTGCGATATTGCTGCAGAAATGTCGGACATTTTTTACACATTTTTGGGACCAATGACATTTATACAGCGATCAGAAATTTAAATATCCGCTGATTACTGTGTAAATGTCATTGGCAGTGAAGGGGTTAACCTGCAGGGGGCAGTGAAGGGGTTAACAAATGTTCCCTGGGTGTGTTCTAACTGTGGGGGGGCAGGGTTGGCCGGGACATAACAGATCTAACTGATCCCAGTGACAGGGATCAGTAGATCTGTCATGTCCCCTGTCACAGAACGGGGAACCGCCATGTTTACAACGGCAGTTCCCCGTTCTGAGGCTCCTAAAAGAGATCGGCGGGTCTCGGGCGGACATCGAGTCCGCCCGACCCACGGGCACGCTCGTGCACCGTCGCTGCCGCCAGGGGGCGCGCCAGGAGCGTGCACAGTGGACGACGTCCATGGACATCGTCCGGGCATTTCAGATCCGCGCTGGAGCCGTACTTCGGCAATAGCGCGGATCTGAAGTGGTTAATGATTAATTTTGAATGCACAGAGATACCGTGATGAGATCCATTGTTGTGCCATTCATCCACGACCATCACCTCATGTTGCAGCATGATAATGCACGGCCCCATGTTGCAAGGATCTGTACACAATTCCTGGAAGCTGAAAACATCCCAGTTCTTGCATGGCCAGCATACTCACCGGACATATCACCCACTGAGCATGTTTGGGATGCTCTGGACCGGTGTATATGACAGCGTGTTCCAGTTCCTGCCAATATCCAGCAACTTTGCACAGCCATTGAAGAGGAATAGACCAACATTCCACAGGCCACAATCAACAACCTGATCAACTCTATGCGAAGGAGATGTGCTGCACTGCCTGAGGCAAATGGTGGTCACACCAGATACTGATTGGTTTTCGGACCCCCCCAATACAGTAAAACTGCATATTTTAGAGTGGCCTTTTATTGTAGCCAGCCTAAGGCACACCCGTGCAATAATAATGCTGTCTAATCAGCATCTTGATATGCCACACCTGTGAGGTGGTTGGATAATCTCGGCAAAGGAGAAGTGCTCACTGACACAGATTTAGACAGATTTGTGAATATTTGAGAGAAATAGGCCTTTTGTGTACAAAGAAAAAGTTCTATGCTCAGTTCAGCTCATGATAAATAGGGGCAAACACAAAAGTGTTGCGTTTATAATTTTGCTCGGTGTATATTCATATATCATGTATTTTGTTTTTCACTTTTATTTTATATTTTTTTTAAATCCAAAAAAAAGTTTTTATTAAAGAAAATCGGTCAAATGTACAGAAAATAACACAATACATGTTCCAGAGCATGTACAACCACACATACTAACAGTCGATTCAAATTTGTATACCACATCTCCCACTCACACAAACATGGTCTACACAACATTTTGTAGTACTATCATAGACATATGTGATTAATCCTGATGCTAGCAGTGACAACATACAGTAATGCCTTAAAGTAAAAAGCGGTTCAGAATTATTTCTACAGGAGAGAGTCCTGGGGTATCAAGCCATGGGGACCACAGTTTATCAAATTTGCCTGTACCACCTCTGTGCTGGAAAGTGTACAGTCAGGTCCATAAATATTGGGACATCGACACAATTCTAATCCTTTTGGCTCTATACACCACCACAATGGATTTGAAATGAAACAAACAAGATGTGCTTTAACTGCAGACTTTCAGCTTTAATTTGCGGGTATTTACATCCAAATCAGGTGAACGGTGTAGGAATTACAACAGTTTATATATGTGCCTCCCACTTTTTAAGGGACCAAAAGTAATGGGACAATTGGCTGCTCAGCTGTTCCATGGCCAGGTGTGTGTTATTCCCTCATTATCCCATTTCCTATGAGATCCAAAGAGCTGTCACTATCAGTGAAGCAAGCCATCATTAGGCTGAAAAACAAAACAAACCCATCAGAGAGATAGCAAAAACATTAGGTGTGGCCAAATCAACTGTTTGGAACATCCTTAAAAAAAGAAAGAATGTACTGGTGAGCTCAGTAACACCAAAAGAGCCGGAAGACCACGGAAAACAACTGTGATGGATGACCGAACAATTCTTTCCCTGGTGAAGAAAACACCCTTCACAACAGTTGGCCAGATCAAGAACACTCTCCAGGAGGTAGGTGTATGTTTGTCAAAGTCAACAATCAAGAGAAGACTTCACCAGAGTGAATACAGAGGGTTCACCACAAGATGTAAACCATAGGTGAGCCTCAAAAACAAGAAAGCCAGATTAGAGTTTGCTAAACAACATCTAAAAAAGCCTTCACAGTTCTGGAACAACATCCTATGGACAGATGAGACCAAGATCAACTTGTACCAGAGTGATGGGAAGAGAAGAGTATGGAGAAGGAAAGGAACTGCTCATGATCCAAAGCATACCACCTCATCAGTGAAGCATGGTGGTGGTAGTGTCATGGCGTGGGCATATATGGCTGCCAATGGAACTGGTTCTGTTGTATTTATTGATGATGTGACTGCTGACAAAAGCAGCAGGATGAATTCTGAAGTGTTTCGGGCAATATTATCTGCTCATATTCAGCCAAATACTTCAGAACTCATTGGACAGCGCTTCACAGTGCAGATGGACAATGACCCGAAGCATACTGCGAAAGCAACCAAAGAGTTTTTTAAGGGAAAGAAGTGGAATGTTATGCAATGGCCAAGTCAATCACCCTACCTGAATCCGATTTGAGCATGCATTTCACTTGCTGAAGACAAAACTGAAGGGAAAATGCCCCAAGAACAAGCAGGAACTGAAGAAAGCAGAAAAAAGAAAACCCTTCAAGAAAATGATCAGCAATATATAATAGCACCTGGAGATGAACCCTTTAAAAAGGGATACATCCACCATGTAATTGTTAATTGAGGAAGGAGATAACTCCCATATGTCTATATGATATTTCATATTTACTTGTATTTATTGTTCGCTCTTGTTGTTGCTGGGTGATAAAGTTAAACCTAAAGTGTAAATCAAGCAACCCAACACTAATCTTCACAGTGCTCCCCTGCAATTGCTGCCAAATAAGAAAAACAGTGCTTCCAGATATGTCTGGAAGCACTGATTTTCTTGGTGACATCATCTCCCTGTTGGACATGGAGTTTACATGAAGAACTTTGCAGCAGTAGCAATGGAGAAGGGAGCAGCAAGGCAATACTGTTAAGTTTAGTATAAAGCAGTTTGAAAGGGGTGGAAAGGCATGATGCTCTTTGCCCTTTGCATATTTTCCTGATAGGTTACAGGGTCTGTAAAGCAAACACTTCAATAAAAATGCAAAATATGAATTCCAGGAAATACAACATATTACTTGATTTAGCTCCCTGTTTTTCAGCTTGTTTCCATACAACCGACTATGCTCAACATGCAGAACCCTATAGTCCCTGTTTACACTTGTATGTTCAGTCACCCTACACTCTATGCCCTACATTCAAAAAAGTAAGGCGTTTGCAGGCACTTTTGGCCCCAAAGTCTTCAATGGAAGGGCCGTCATATTTGAGACTTTAGAACTCTTTTCCTCCTCTAGAACTGCTCTCCTCCCTTTGCCCAACACAGAAAACAAATGCCTAACGCTTTGATACATGTGCAATAATGCCTGTCAAACATAAAAAAAAAAAAAAAAAAAAAGAAAGCTTTAAAGTTACTAGGTACACGCTCTGCTCCTGAATTAATTTTATAAATTGACTCATTACCAGCCTCAGTAGAAACACACAGATTTTACACAGTCGGGATGAAGTTTGCAGCTGTATCCCATTATGCACAAGCCCCTCTACTGTCCCTTGCACAATCATGTCATTCAGAAATATGTAGTCATGTTTTCCATTTGGATATTGCTGTTTTAGCAAGCACAGCAAGCTGCTGCCTAATATGAATATATAAATTGTATGCTTACATGCTCCAAATAAGTCGTGAAGCCTAACTAGGCTTGTAAAGCAGAAGACTACTATCTAACTGAATTACAATTATCTAATATAACGTTACTTCATATGCTATGGCATGTTAAAAAAAAAAAAAAAAAAAAAAAGAAAAAGGAAGGATGATCAGAGAACAGAGTCTGTTTATTAACTGTTTCCACTCTTGCGGCTATACTGTATGTCGAATATGCATGAGACAATTGTGACATTTCTGCTATAAGTATACAGATTTGGCAATTATTGTACCATTACTTATGCCAAATGGCAAGAAAAGGAGAAAAAAAAAAAAGAATAAGAGTTATTTAGCGCTAATTAGAAGTTAATCATGGGTTAAACTGAAAAGTACTTAAAAATAAAATTAGTTTTACAGTACCTGAAGGTACAGAGCAAATGACAGTAAGGGTCACCTGTGATGTAACTACACATTCTGTGTGCACTGGTACACTGCAGTGCCATTCATTTTCTCTCTTGTGTTGAAAAGTCTCTGCTAATTGAATAGATACAGTCTAATTTACAGTAAATGTAGTTGCAGGTAACCAGCATTCACTCATGAGTAAAGGCACCAGCAAACCATGCTCTGTGATCAACTTGGGTACAACCAGCCTGTCTGATCTTTTACACACAATTACTGCTAGCAGCTATAGCTGCTAGAAATAATCATTATGTTCTGCAGGGTGGGAAGGCTCCCTGCGTTCCCTATCCCCCGCCGGCAGACCACAAACTGCAAAAAGGCATTTTCTCATCAACACTGAGACCTTTTTCACACTGAGGCAGTTTTCAGGCGCTTTAGTGCTAAAAATAGTGCCTGAAAACTGCCCCACATGCTGCCCGAGTGTCAAAGCCTGAGTGCTTTCACACTGGGGTGGTGCACTTGCAGAGAGGGAAAAAAGTTCTGCAAGCAGCATCTTTAGGGCGGTTTGGGAGCGCTGTATACAGTTCTCCCAACCTGCTCCTGACCATTGGAATGAATGGGCAGCGCTTCTGAAGCGCCTGAAAAGCACTTCGGAAGCGCCGCAACATGGGCATTAAAAACGCAGCTGAAACAGCGGTAGTGTCGCTAAAACAAGCGGCACTTTACCACTAACGGACCCGCCGCCCCAGTGTGAAAGGGGACTGACTGTGTTGATGGGGGGGATTTAGTGATTTTCTTTCCTTCCACCCGTGGTCATCTATGGGCTGCTTTACTGTGAATGTTGTGGAGAACATATTAAGATGAGGGTTTGAGTAGTTTAGAACAGTGTTTCTGAACCTTTTTTTAGTCGTGCCACCCTTAATAATTCCATACAATCTTGAGGCACCCCATTGTTAGATGTAAAGGACAAAACAAATAGATTTACATCACGCAGCAAAATCCACACTTGTAGGACACCCAACATTAGAGGTGATTTATTCTTAAAAAGCCAGTACACTTTTGCACACTGGTACTGACTAGGGGTGCGCCAAATGGAAATTTAGGTACCGAAACCAAAAATGCAGGATGCACTTTGCCGAAAACCGAAACGGACAGTTTTGAAAAAATATTTATATTTTTATATATAATTGTATTATATTCAACTTTTTTATATCATCAATTTAAATATGAATTTATTGTTGCCCATTATTGGCACCTTTAGTGCAAGAAAGGTAAAAAAAAAATGCAGTCTGCAGTCTCTAACCATCTCTTGTATTATGTCCGCAGCCTCTAAATATCTCTTGTATGTTGTTTGCAATCTCTTACTTAAACTTAAACACAGAGACTGCAGACATGATACAGGAGATGTCAGAGACTGCAGACATGATGCAAGAGATCAATGCAGCTTCACCAGTGCCAGTCAGATGCAGCCTACCAGTGCCCATGAGATGCAGCCTGCCTGTGTCCAGCAGCCTCACCAGTGCTTGTCATATGCAGCCTGCCAGTGCCCAGCAGCCTCACCACTGCCTGTCATATGCAGCTTACCTGTGCTCAGCAGCCTCACCAGTGCCCATCATATGCAGCCTTCCAGTGTCCCAAAGCCTCACTAGTGCCTATCATATGCAGCCTACCTGTGCCCAGCAGCCTCACCAGTTCCCATTAGATGCAACATGCCAGTGCCCAGCAGCCTCAACAGTGCCCGTCATATGCAGCCTGCCAGTGCCTAGCAGCCTCACCAGTGCCAGTCATATGCAGCCTCACCAGTGCCCAGCAGCCTCATCAGTGTCCCTCATATGCAGCCTGCCAGTGCCCAGCAGCCTCACCAGTGCCCGTCATATGCAGTTTACCTGTGCCCAGCAGCTTCACCAGTTCCCCTCATTTGCAGCCTGCCAGTGCCCAGGAGCCTCACCAATGCCCGTCATATGCAGCCTACATGTGCCCAGCAGCCTCACCGGTGCCCATCATATGCAACCTGCGAATGCTCAGCAGCCTCACTAGTGCCTGTCACATGCAACCTGCCAGTGCACATCAGATGCAGCCTGGATCAGAGCGGCGATCATGTCACACTGATTTAGTGTCCCAACATTGGATCAGTGTGCCGTCACAGGAGGCGGGACATTGTTACTGCGGCCTGGGCAATTCAGCTCCGTGACTCGAGAGGGAGGAGGGAGGGGAGGACTGGGGCGGCCAGGATGACACCCCCCAATGGGCGGACCCCACCCCTTTTTTTTCCTTTCAGGCGCAGGACAAAAACAGTTTTCGGCCGATAATTTTCGGCGGCCGAAATTTTGATGCACCACTAGTACCAACTAATTTTTCAGCATTCCTCTTCTATCTCACTCAGCTAAAGTGACCCCAGTGCTGATGGAGAGGGGCAAACAAGGACGCAGGTACCTGTCATCTTTATAAACCAATGATGTCATTGATTTCTAGGACACAGCAGCTGGGCCTCACAGTGCCCAAGATTGTAATGCTGCACAAAAAAAACTGTGGTTTCTGTAACAAAAAGGCAGGCTTGATCCACTTGCTGGCTTGTTGACAATTTTTGGGCAATTTTTAGGCTTTTTGCCAAGGAACCCCTTAAGAACCCAGAAGGCACCCCAGGATGAAAAAGACTGCTTTAGAAAGACAACTGGGCAGGGCTGATACCATGAAAATATTGTGCATTCTCAATCCACAACAGGACTTAGAATCAGAGTGAATTTCTGCCAGATCAACTGGAGTCAGGACTTGGATTCCTCTATTTCCCAAGAGGACTGGCAAAAGATTTTTCTTAAAAATTTAACTGGTTTTGCTCCCTCTTGAGATGGGACTAAGGACTATGGGATGTGTAGTGTGGGCAAAGCAGTGCACATGATTGCCATTAACATTCTCTGATCATTGGAAGAAAGGAGAAAAAGGAGAGGTTCAGGAGAAGGATGTTACAATGAGGCAGAAAAACACAGTGAGAAACAATTTAATGAAAAATAGATTACAGGACTAAGTAGAGTAGTAGTAGCATGGATTATTTTGGAAAATAAGGATATTGTTTAGTGTCAATTTAAAGAGGAAGTAACCCCAGATGGGGTTTACTTCCTCTTTGTCCCCCTGTAAAGTAGAAACATAATGGGCTACTATGCATAACCCATTAGTGACCCATTATGTGCCACTTACCTGCAAACGAAGCCTGCGGCATCCAGCGATGTCCCCTTTCCTGGCGGCGTCCATCTTCTGCCCCTCTTCCTTCCGGGGCCGCAACTCCGGCTGTGTGACTGGCCGGAGTCGCGTGCCGTTGTGACGCATGCGCGCGGGAACCGCCAGTCACGGCACGGTCGCAGTGGAGGAACGACACACAGGCCGTTTCTTCACTGCGCATGTGCCGACATGACGTCGGCACAACTTCAACACTGCATATCTCCTGAACAGTACAGGTTTAGGATAGATGCAGGGCACCTACAGGTAAGCCTTATCATAGGCTTACCTGTAGGTTAAAGTGGTTGTCACAAGTTGGCAACCACTTTAATACTGCAAAATGCTCAATTAATGTCCAAGCTACGAAAACCAATTATAAATTGCTCATGCGTTGGTACATTATCCGTGACTCTTGCATGCAATCCCTGGCTGTGTATCTCACTGCTATCTGGTGAGTGAGATAAATTGCACTTTGGGAGTGGCAATCACAAGCACTGCAGAGTGGAAGACATCTTTTGGATGATCTGTGGACACCAATGGTGGAACTTTTAATACACATTTATGTGGTGGGCTTTCATTATTTGGGTCTAATCTGAATTTCTTCTAAGTTATTTTCTTTATTTCACTTTGGCAGCTGTCATTTGTAAAGATTGAGTACATTTTTGAGATACTGCAATTTGTGAGTGTAGCGCCACCTTGGGTCTGTATATCTAAGTTTTTCAGACACTGAAGTACATGGTACAGCAGACACATATAACGAATATGCAATGTTGGGTTTACATATTCCTTAAGACTGCACAGACCTGAACAAACCTCTTCCAACTAAGTACATGAGCATTCAATTCACTGCAAGCATATGGGCATGATGCACAGAAGATAAATACGGGATTGTGTGCAGCATTGTTTAATATGTTTTTGTTCCCTTGCTTTGTTTTAGCAGGGGATGGTGGATACATGCCTACATGAACCCGTACACGATGTTTTATTTTGTCTTTCAATTTATCTACTTGTATATCTACCCAAAGAAACCATAAACAAGGCCAAACAGTAAGAGGGCCCATACACTTTATTCCATGTATTTTTAAATGTTTTATAAGCATGTCCTGCACTACTTTGTTTTTTTTCCATTCGGCATTGCTGTAATGGACTAGTGCACTGCCTTTTGCTTTGTCAGTAATCTGGTGATTTCAGAACTGATTCTGTTTTCCAACTGAACTTACTGAACACATATGTGACGCTACAGTATGTCAACTTTGGTTTCAGTGAATAATAATGATTTAAGAATAGGGTAATTAAGCTTTCTGACTTTAAAAATATCTGCAGTGTTTGCTAGTTAGCATTAGACGTTCCAAGGAAATGCATAGTGGGTTGCAAATATTTCTTCATTTTATTATACGAACAAACATCTGCCAACTAAGCTGTGGTTTGCTTAAAAAGAATTTGATTTTCCTTAAAGCAGAATTAAACTTATGTTTTAGAAAACTGCGAGTTGGCAGCTCATTATTGCCGAAGAGTTTGGCTATGTCTCTTCAGCAATAATACACACCTGCTTGCTCCTAGTTTCTATTGAGTGTATGCTGAGCTGTGCATAGGCAACTCAGAGTGCATTCATGACACACTCCAAATATGCTGGAATGAGTGACATTCGTGAATATGTGTAGGATGATGATATGCTCATTCCTCATGGGAATAAACCCTAATAAACCCTAATTAAGTGCACACAGCTATAGGACACTTTAAAAAACAGCTGAATTCCAGGTATGGCAATATTTACATAGCTACATTGGTCCTGCTTGGACCAAAGTAAATGTGTTATACCTGTGAGATCCTGATGGATTCTGGAAATCACTGTAGTAGGATCTCCACTAGCTTCCAGATCCTGTGCCGAGCAGCTGCCCTGCTGCACTGTAAACACAGGAGGTCACTCGTCAATGAATACAAAGTGTTCCCTGATTAGATGAGGCTGTCAAGCCAGCTGCTGACAAGGTCTGTGCTTGTAAATTACTCTGGAAAAAATATTAAAGGCCCATCTGACTTCTAGTCTGTTTACATTGTTGCAAGCCCTGATTAAGGGGGTGTCTTTGGATCCCTGAAATGTGTTAGAATACTTTTTGGATTGTCCCTCTGACTTTTTTTGGGGAATAAAATGGTATCTGGACCTCTTTGCAATGGTTTGACATCTCTAATTCCATTTTGGTTATATTACTCTGATTAGAGGAGGTAGAGGTTGTGATGTCGCCACCTCAGCTCTCTACCTCATTCATTGAAAAAAATGCCTCCTGCGTTCATAATGTAGTAGGGCAGCTGCTCAGTACAGGGCTCAGAAACTAGTGTAGATCACTGTAGTAGAGATGCCTTCCACAGTGATCCCGCAGGTATGGCACGTAAACACTTATGTAACAATGTAAAAATCGCCATACCTGTAATTAAATTTTAACCAATTCCTGACCAATATATATATATATATATATATATATATA
>BLSH010054920.1:1075138-1132522 GCA_018402905.1 Glandirana rugosa | reverse complement strand
AGGTTGTACCCTCTTCCTCAGAGCCAAATGTCTTGTGTCTCAACATTAGACGTATATACCCAGGAATGACATAGTGGGAGGGTTGTGTGTGTGAGTGTGCCTCAAGTTGCCCTGCCTCAAAGGGTGTGGGCTCCATTGGGACATGTATACACAGTAATGTCGTATGTTCCATCTGTCAAACCAGGCCCCCCTAGATATCCAAACTATACACTATACCCTTTCCGCAAAACAGGGCTGTGATACACATATAAGGAATTCCCACAGAAATGCCGGGTATGAAGAGAGGAGTGCGAGAGCATATCAGTTCACAACCATCCATGGTCATTCATCTCTGGTTGAGGGCGATTCACCTATGTGACGCCGCTTTTTTTAAACAGGGTATTAGTGGTACACCACATGTGACCGAACGAGCCGGTCGCGGGTTGTGTGGAACGCACGCCACTGTCTCAGTCAGGGGCGTTACTTCCCCCCACATCACCTGGAAGCCTCCAGCAGCGTCACTTCAGCCCTTGAAGATCTCAGCCTGCTGCTGCCCGGCGTGTTCTACAATGGAATACATATCCTTATTAGAGGCCAGTCACCTTTTATATGTTGTATCCTAGACCCGATCAGTTAATGGGCTAAAAATACCGGCCAACTCATGGGCGGCAATTGTAATGAAATGAAATTGAAAAATGAAAATAAAAATACTGGGTCAGTAGCAGATAATCAGAAACAGGCAGATGCGGAGGTTGAGAACAAGCTGAGGTCGATTCAGGCAGGGTTCAAGGCAAGTCGGATTAGTAACTGGTAAACAGATGCAGATAAAAGGTCACAGGAAAGCTGTAGACAAGACAGCACTAAACCTGGGCAATGGCTCAGCTTAAATTGCCCACCTGGCACCAACAGATGAACCGAGTGGAAGTTTGGCCCCTCTCTTTGCCCACAGCCTTGTGAGGCATGTCACAGGTCCCACAAAGTGCAGCATGGCTTGCGCGTGTGCAGTGAGAAGCCAGCTGTGAAGCCACAAGGAGTGGCAGCCGTCTTCACACACTAAACATGCTGGCACTGGGAACCCAAAGACCAGTGTGAGGACAGCGCTGGATTCTTGAACAGGTAAGTGTCCTTTTATTAAAAGTCAGCAGCTACAGTACTTGTAGCTCCAGACTTTTCATTTTCTCTTTCTAGGGTGAAAATCCTCTTTAAGGTACAATCCTGAAGAAAAAAAAAAAAAAAAATCATGGCTGTTCATTGTCCTAGTCCAGTTAGATGCAGTTTGACATACTCAAATTGCAGAAGGAGATGGTTGCAGGAGAGCTTTTAGATAGATGCATCTCAAACTTTCTATCTGCAGAATCTTTGAAAGAAGGAACATCTTTAAGGTCTCATACACATGGACGTTTTTTGACGCCGGCGTTTTCTGGCCTTTTTTTGTAGCTCTCCATGTTAGTCAATGGCCCCATAAAAACGCAGATGTTTTTGAGCTGCAGATGGCGTCGGCGTTGGTGAGCTGAAACTAGAACCCACGGCCAGCGCGTTCTGAGGCTGTAAAGTTTTGGCATTTTTTGACGCCGACGCCGCAAAACGCCAACTAATATTGTACCGGAGTTAACCGGCGTTTTTTGACACCGGCGTTTTTAGGTTGAAAAATAGCAGAGGGATGATTTTTTTTAAAAAACACCTATTGACGCCGACGCTCACTAACACTCACTAACGCCGATGCATAACGCTGATTTTTTTTTTTCCTTGACGTCGGGCCCGACGTTTTGTTTATTTTTTAAGAAACGTCCATGTGTATGAGGCCTAAAAGGTACAAAGACACAGACAACAAGATCAATTACAAGAGGGGTTTATAGTTTAAAAACAGTTTAAAAACAGATAATGTGGATTGCGAGAGTTTAGTTCTGCTTTAAGACACCAACACAAACACAAAGAATTTACAAAGTTGGGCAAGGTTATAGGGGAGGTGCCCAAGAGGCGTGTTCTCAAAAGCTTTGCCAGTGTCCAATCACCTAAAGCAGGGGTAGGCAACCAGTAGCCCTCCAGCTGTTGTGGAACTACATTTCCCATGAGGCATTGCAAGGCTGGCAGTTACAATTACTCCCAGAGGCATGATGGGACTTATAGTTCTGCAACATCTGGAGGGCCCCAGGTTGCCTACCACTGACCTAAAGGTATGAGCCTATAACACAGGATTTATGAATACTTCACATTTGTTTTTTACTATATGATTAAGAATTATTGCTATACAATTGCGCAGGATGCTGCTGCTGTGAGGTAGACACGATTTTAGACAAATAGAACCTTGGACACAGTGAAGAGAAAGTGTAAGTAACTCCCTTTATCAGAGTCAGTGTGAAGAAAAACAATTCAATCACTGGTATCAGTGGGATAAAATAAATCTCAATTGTTGAAAAAACAAGCTCCAACTATTGGTTTCAATGGAATAAAATTATTACAAAACCCCTAGAGGGTAAACAAGTATGCATCAAAAGCAGACAACTGACTGATTTGTGCCCTGCCTAATGACCAAGTTACATTGGTGTAGGTTGGGAGGATCCAGAGTCCTGAAAAATCTGCATAGAGCCGCTGGCTCCATCCTGACATCAGTATGAAGGGATTTCTAGTGAAATACGGAATACAATAGGAGGTGACACTGTCCACAATGCTTTATTAGTGTCATTGAAGACCAGAGCAGGCCAAAAGACTAAATATGGATATCACAAAAGGCATTTGCATTATTTTCATGTTGTTTTACCAATTACGTAAATTTTCTTATATATGGGCTGCTTAGCATTTTTCAGGTTGATTAGAATTGTGCTTTGAAGCACTGCTCATTATTCTCCAACATATAGGGCAGTTATAATATTTTATATACATACAATTCAAATATATGACAATTATTTTACATACTGGTAAAACCCTCACCATTATTTGCATGATCCAAGTCTTCTTTCCCAAAATAAAGTCTCTGGCCATGAACAGCTCCTGTATGGAATTGCAGCCTGAAAATGATATCCTGGTTTTCAGTGTAATATGATTTATGGCAACACTTGATCTGTAAAAAAAGGATAACATAAGGCATAAAGTGAATTGTAACTACGGTAATCAAAACTAGAAACTAACACACACTCGATTTTGTATTCAAGTTATCAATTTTTTGTGGAAATTGAGATATACTTATATGGAACTGACCCAAAATGCACGGTCTTTAACCATGCAGAGTAGAAAATGTAAAATTCCAGGGCTAAAGGATCCTCTGGATGGCAAGCGACGATGTGGAAAAAAGGTAGATGTACCGATGTGTGCTGCCCTCCTCGGACGGGGATATCTGAAAATATCCTGCCTTGTGCTTTGATTTTACCACGTCTTATTTTCTTACATTTTGTGAGTACCCTCCTTTAATAGTTTTTAAATAAATCATTTTTTTGGTAATGCACTAGGTGCGTGCGCCTTCCTTTTTTTCTTGTTTTTCCAGTCTTTAACCATGGTTTGAACCTCACAGCAGCCAAAAAAAGTGTGAGCTAGACAACCCAGCCTCTACCTACAAGCAGGAGGGAGGGGGGAGGTTGGGGACAGCCATCTTGTTAGCAAATTGAAGCTGCTGATAGCAACAGAAAAGGTAGGGATTTTCTATGGGAACACATTAGGGTAGGTGATTTATAGCACATTCCTCCAGCTATGTGAGGTCCCTGCTCCCTACCTCCACTCCATCACTGCCATCTTGTTCTGGGTTTTGCCTCTTCGTGCATTGGCCATTTTAATGCAATTGATTATGTAACTCACATGCACTACATGAGTTACATTATCTTGACACCCGGCTCCATTCTTGGCATCTTACAGGTGCCAGGAATAGACTTGGATTGTGCACTGCACATGCACCACAAAATATAACAGAAATTTGCTGCCAGAAGATACTTCTAAAGTCCATTCTACTGAAAAACTACTTGCTAGAAATTTTTGTTAACCAAGATTAGTTCCATTTATGGAATAATATCTGCCAGAAACAACTTACTAATTTTCATCTGTTATTCCCCTGGCTGAAGTTTTAACGTATTGCATTGATGTCTGTGTGTTCCATAACTAAACATATAATAATTGCAGTTTGGTTTGAGTAGTGGGTCTTTGTAGTTTCCACAAAGCTGTTTACACTAGCACTGTAGAATATTAGCACTTAGTAACCTATCAGCAGCACCAGTAGAAAAATGTTAAAACAAAAAAACATAAGCAGGTAGGTGTTAAAGCCCACAGGTGTGGGTGAGTGGGTGGGTAAAAATTGGGCAGTGGCACCAGATTTGACTAAAGGGAACGAAAAAAGGGAGTACTTTGCAACACCATGACTTCTTACACAGGCTTAAGCAGCAGCATCAAAAACAGGGGTCAGTGTCTTGTGTTTTCCTTTAACAAATTCAAATTTGAAAAAGTCTAATGCTGGCCATACATCTTAGATTTTCTGTCCAATTATCTTTAGATTTACCTTTAACTATGTAGTACAAGGGCCTGCCTAATTGGATAAAATTGAAAGTGTTGTTTTGTTTTGACCTCATATTATATGGTTTATGGAAAATCTAAAGAAAATTGGACAGAAAACTGGAGAAAAAATGGCCAGCCTAAGGATTCACAGGATGAAGACAATGAGGAGGAAAGAGTAGAAGTGACAGTGCTGGTAACATCATCCAAACAGGCATTGTCCTTGCTTTATCCTTAACAGCTGCCAAAGATTTACCCAGTGTATAGTGAACAATTAATGCTATCCCTGCCTGGTTTGGCTTAACCAGTTGGTGACATGGGTACCCTGCTGCTGACCGCGTGGTCTAACGAGAGGAATTTATTTTGCTCCATTGATTGTGGAGGGCAAGAATGGGCTTCTAAGAACAATAATAAAATGAAAATTAAATATATTATAAACTGCTTGCCGACCAGCCACACCTGCCCTCATGGTACATCGGCTGCGTGAGCGTGCCCGCGGACTTGATGTCCACCAGCGACAAACCTTCTACAGAGGCAGGACTGGGATCTGCCAATGTAAACAAGGCAGATCCCTGTTCTGTCAGGGGACATGACAGATCTGACTGTTCCCGATCACTGGGAACAGTAGATCAGTGTCATGTCCCTACCAGCCCAGCCCCCACTCAGAACACGCTGAGGGAACACAGTTAACCCTTTGATCGCCCCCTAGAGTTTAACTCCTTCCCTGCCGTGACATTTATACAGTAATCAGTGGCTATTTTTAGTTCTGATTGCTGTATAAATGTCATTGGTCCCAAAAAAAGTGTCAAAAGTGTCTGAGCTGTCTGCGGCAATGTCGCAGTCATGATAAAATGTTGCAGTCCCGATCGTCGCCATTACTAGAAAAAAATAAATAATAAAAATGTCATAAATCTATTCCCATAGTTTGTAGACCTGATAACAACTAAGAGCTAAAGATATCCAATATAGTATGCTTTACCCCAGCAGGCTGCATGTTCAATACAATGGATCAGTGAAATTATTTGTTAACCCGCAGGAAGCTTGTGAATGGCTGGACAGAGAGCCTTAAAGTCCAACAAGGTATGTACCCAGTATCCTGAACATTGACAACTCTACTGAATTTAATACTCTGTTGTGCCTTGTGGTATAATATATAGTTTTCTACCAAGGTAGTTTAACGGCCCTTTGCACACTTAGATGACTATCTATCTATACTCCCTCATGAGAACACTAGAGGGCGTCAGCATCCAAGTTGGGCAGTGAACTGCTCCATACTCCTGAGACACAGGGTTACCGGCGAGCACCCAGGACAATACCTAAAACTGTCAAACTTTTGGGACGTTTGGTTGGACCTACAGATTTTCTTTTGTTCGAGTTTGTGATTAAGCCACATACC
Organism: Glandirana rugosa; assembly: GCA_018402905.1. NCBI lineage: Eukaryota > Metazoa > Chordata > Amphibia > Anura > Ranidae > Glandirana > Glandirana rugosa. The sequence goes on along the minus strand of BLSH010054920.1, from coordinate 1,126,677 downwards.
AGACTTTGTTTTTATTTTAGAAGGATCTGGCATAATGGCAGGGAAAGACACGTTTTGCTCAGCTCACCATTTTCCAATACTGGATTGCATCAGTCCTTGGTGGAGGGGCCATCCTCTGCTTCAGTATACTCTCATAACATTCTCTGTGTTCAGTATTCCCTCCTGGAATACAGTGTTTGGATCAATACATAATGGCGACCACAGTTAGACTGGTATCCTGGAATGTTAGGGGGCTGAATAACATACAATTGGGCATCAGTGTTTCAATACCTCAGACACGTTAGGCCGCATGTCATCCTTCTACAGGAGACTCATCTGGATGGATATAAGGTACTCGCACTACGCCGGCCATTAATTCAGAGAGTGTTTCACTCCACATACTCTATATTTGCAAGAGGTGTCTCCATACACATTAGTAAACCAGTACCATTCACCAGGTGATCTCAGACACAGGGGGACGATATGTGGCAGTGGTGCTTGATATATGCCATCATAAACTGGTACTAGTCAATGTATACTTACCTCTGCCATTTCAGGTACAATTGTTATATGACATGTTTGTCAAGTTGGCCCCTTATGCCCATCTCCCCCTGATACTGATGGGCGATTTCAGTGTGATTTTGGACGCATTGGACACATCTAATCTGAGCAGAGGGGCATCAACAAAGTTAGGATCTTGGTCCTCTGTGACTGAACTGTCAGAGTTGTGGAGATGGAAGCATCCTACTGACAAATGCTACTCCCACTTCTCGACATCACACTGTTCTTCAGCCAGGATTGATTTAGCATTTGGCAATGCAGTCTTACTACCCTTTATACAAGAGATTAGTTACTGGATCACAGCCCTTTCTCTCTCACCCTGGCATTTAGGCTGGGGGGAGTGGAGAATCTCACCTGGCTGGTTACAGAACAAACAGGTAACTACCCATCTGCAACAATCCATTACCTCCTATTGGGCACATATGATCACACTGCAGAGCCACATACAGTATGGGACGCATTTAAGGCGGTGAAAGTATTTTTGCAATTAAAACAGCACGTACGGCTCACAAAGCAGAAATGTACCTTTTGCAGGAAAAAGAAAGGAGTGTGTGGAGCTACTTCTTATACTGAGCTGTTGGAGGCCAGGTGACTTCTTTTGCTACATTTTACCAATTAAGCACATACTGAGGCTGGTCACAGAGCAAACTCCTTATTTGCTGAAGGGGATAAAAATGGTAAATTGCTTGCTATGTAGGTGGCTGACTATCACCCAATCACGAACATTCCAGTCATCTGGCGGGGGGGGAGACCTGGTCCCAGAGCCCGATACCATAATGTCTGAGTTCATTGATTTGTTCTATGCTCTGTATGCTCTCAATCCAGCATATGACTCGAATGCTTTGGACTCTCTACCTGGAGAACTTAATCTTTTGGAATTGTCTGAGGCAGATAGGGAGGCCTTGGATGCAAAAATCACCATCAAAGAGCTAGAGAGCTATTTTTGCACTTCCACCACACAAGGCTTCTGGACCTGATGGGTTTCCTGCAGACTTCTACAAGGCCTTTGCAGACCTCCTTGCCCCTAAGCTTAATGCACTACTAGATCATTGCCTAGAAAACCACAGACTCCCAGATTCCATGCTAGATGCCTATATGAACTCTTATTGAAAACTGGAAAGGATTCCCTTGAATGCTGATCATACCGCCCCATTACCCTCCTAAATATGGATCTGAAAATCCTTACTAAGGTTCTTGCCACTAGGCTTGCTGGAGTCATATGCTCCCTGGTCAATATTGACTAGACGGGTTTTATGCCTGGCAAGTCTACAGATACCAACTTACGGAGACTTTTTACTCACCTACAATTACCTGCCACTAATCCACCCACGAGAATCATAGGGGTTGATTTACTAAAGCTGGAGAGTGCAAAAATGGGTGCAGCTGTGCATGCTAGCCAATCAGCTTCTAACCTCAGCTTTTTCAATCAAGCTTTGAAATAAAACATTGAAGCTGGTTTTTGTGTGGAGTTGCAACAAATTTTGCACTTTCAAGCTTTAGTAAATCAACCCTCATGTCCATCGATATCGAAAAGGCCTTCAATTCAGTTGATTGGCACTATATGCATAAAGTATTGGAGCAGATAGGCTTCGGCCCTGGGTTCAGGAAATGGATCTCTATGTTGTACAGCTCTCCCCGAGTTGCAATCCGATTAGGCCATTCTGTCTCTCGATTTCTTAAAGTTGGCAGGGGCAGCAAGCAAGGGTGCCCTCTTTCCCCCCTTCTGGTTGCCCTCACTATGGAACAGTTAGTGGTCGCCCTTAGATCTGCACAGGATGTAGAGGCCATTAGAGTGGGAAACATTAAGGAATGCCTGGCTCTTTATGCAGATGATTTGCTGTTGTTCCTCAGGGATCCCGGGGAATCCATGCGGGCAGCACTAAACATTCTAAACAAATTCACTGAATACTCTGGGCTAAAAGTCAACTGGGCCAAAAATAGATAACGGAGCAAAGGAGGCGACAGATCCCAACCTTCCACTGCAGTGGGTTTCCTCCCTAACGTACCTGGGGGTAAAAATCACTGCTAATGTTAGTGAATTATTATACACAAAACTTAGTACCCCTCGTGACTCTTCTCAAGCAGAAAACTCAGGCCTGGCGGAAACTGCCTTTGTCATTAATAGGGAGAGTCAATTTACTTAAAATGAAAATACTCCTGGTCATATTGTATTTCCAGAAACATACTCCAACATGGGTCCCCAAATCCTTCAAGAAACTAGAGGGGGTTACTGGCTCATTTTTATGGGCACCTAAATTACCTAGAATAGGGATCAAGGTGTTACAAGAACCTATGGGACAAGGGGGCCTAGAGTTGCCTGACTGGAGGAAATACTATTTAGCAGGTCAGATGGTGTTTGCCCACAGGTGGTTGATAGCTGACGATGGGGACTCAGCAACAGTATTAGAGGCTGCACAACTGGGGTCATATGAATCCTTATGCTTAGTATTATATAGGGGGACAAAATCTACCCTTCCCCCTTACTCAAACTATGAAAGCTACCATCAGAGCTTGGGAGGAGGCCGTTAACTGGCTTGTCCCAATTTTCTTGGGATCTCCCCCTTGCCTCCTCTATGGATGAACCCTAAGTTACCCCATTTCTTTTCCTTCTCAGATCCCATAGTGTGGATGACTAAAGGAATTAAAGCGTTAAAGAAAGTAACTAAAGACTGGGACCTGTTGACTTTTGACCAGTTAAAATCCAGACATGACCTTCCTAACTAGTTTTTTTTTTAGGTTCCTTCAACTTCGCCATGCTTTTCAGAATCCGTTCAAGGAGGTTAAGGTGGAATCTCTGCCATCTGATCTCGAGGGTATGCTAATGGCGGAAGACCTTTCTAAAACTATCAGTAACTAATAAAGAATTCTTTAATAGACGGCAGGTGGAGATCATAAGATGCAGGGAGCATTGGGAAGCTGAGGTGAATAACATCCAAGGAGATGATTGGGATGACATGTGGGAACAACCATTTAAACATCTTGTATCAGCAAGAGACAGATTAATACAGTTTAAATTCCTACACAGGATCAATTATACCCCAGCCAGACTGGCGGTTATATACCCCTTTGCTCCGGCTGAGGGTTGGAGATGCTTCTTCTCCCCCGCTGCAGCAGATCATATATTTTGGGGGTATCCCCAGACAGAAACATTTTGGACTGAGGTCACCACCTGCACAATTAGGGTGTGTTTGCTTGCCCTTGTGGAGGATGTGGTTCCTTCTAGGGCTCACAGAACACTACTCAATATTCTGTTTTATGCAAGGAAGGCAATACTACTGCATTGGAAAAAGCCCAGACCCCTAGGCTTGTCATTCCTGGAAAGGGTTGGTGAACAATATGATGCCTTATTATAATGGCAACTTACCGATCTAGGCGATGCAGAAAAAAATTTGACAAAGTATGGAAGGCATGGTATGACTCGATTGTCTCAGTAGGATGAATAGCAGATGACAAATCCATGGGCACCTTCTGAGGTCCCGTGGCGGGTATTGGAGATCTACTAATTGAATACAGGATATGTACAACAATGGATCACTTTGTCCTTGTATCTAACGGGTTTAATGTTATGTGGACTCAGGGCTGTGACTATTTCCTTTGGGTATCCTAAATGAGGACTGGTGCATCATTTGCGCATTAATTCTTCAACAGAACTGAGTGAGTTGAGGGTGGGGTTAGTAGGGGGGAGGGGGGAATAGTGAAATGGGAATGTTTTAGTATTGCTAGTTGTTTATGTTAGTTTGTTAAAAGATATATGCTAAATGCTATGATTGATTGATTGATTTTGTGGACCCTGGGTGGTCCAAGAAGTGGGTCCAAGTGGATTAACACCACTTCTACTGTTTGTTTATGCTGCTAAAATTCAATGTTAATAAACATTTGAAATAAAAAGATAACATGGTTAGAAAAAGATATTTATGGTGTCTGGGTATCTGTCACTGTAGGGCTACAGAGGCAGAAACTGTAAGAATGCTGTTTTTATTAAGTGATATGGGAAAAGCTGCAGTGTCAGGAACATAATAAAACTTACATTCTGATGCTGCACAAAGGAACTTTTATTTCCATCTCAGTAACTGGGGAGGAAAACCTGATAGATGACAGTTTCTGCCTAAACAGAATCCAGTGAAAATAACATGTACCTGGGCAAACTCCCTAAGTAGTTATTTGGGACAGGACTGTACCAGCAGATACATCTTGGTCCTGGGACAAGTAAAACATTCTGCAGCTAACGCTACCAGGGGTCTAGAAAGTGCCCAAGGCAGAGCCCGAAGTCACATTACAGGCTGGTCCCGCATATTCATCATAAAGGGGTCCAGGTACAACTTTCCTGGCTATGCCAAGTACCGGCCAATCCTGAAAAACTGAATAAAAGAGCACTCTTGTCTCAGTAGTAAATTAAGAAGCTTGACTGAAGAAAAAGACCTTGAGAAAAAGTCTACTTGAAAAGGGTTTGTTTTTCTCTAAGCAGAGAAGTAGTTCAATCTCCTAGGACACAAGCAAAAAAACTAAAACATGATAGGAGTGGGACAAGTTTTCCTGGCTGACTAACAGATTTTTGTGTCAGTGACAAATCTGCTGTAGGCAGCAGCATAAAAAAAAATCAGCAGCACAAACTATATAACTGAAGCTTTACGCAGTGGGTATGCCCAGGGGGTGAGTTCAGCAAAACTTAGCCAGTGTCCAATCACCTGAAGGTGGCAGCCTCTAACTCAGGGTCTATGAAAATCCAGCATGGGTTCTGTACTGTACTCTAAACTGCTGCGCTCATTACGCATAGGGCAGCCAATTCACTTGAATGGACTCCCCTATGCATAACAAATGCTCCAAAGAAGCTCTAGAACCCTTTTTTGAGTAGAGAGTGGTGCATTACTTTACCTCGCTATTTTGGTGCATTTGCACCGTGTTTGTCGTGCGACAAAATACACGGCAAACATGCGCCTGATACCCATTTTTGGGGTGCCGTTAACATTTAACGGTAACGCAAGAGCCATGTCCATTTGCAGTACATTTTCAAAATGTGCGCATTTTTTGTTCAGAAACATGCAGATTTTTGTTCTTGTGTAAACACACCAATTTCACTTTGAGGCCCCATTCACACCTAACACAGTAGGACCATATGTTTTTGGTTTGTTTTTCCCACAACATGCATAGCATAGCCCATTCATTTCATTGGGCTGCCCTAGATGCAGCAAAGTGGCTCATGGGAAATTTTGGCGTGTTGCGGTACGGACATTTTTTGCGTTTGACGCTCAATTTTTTCACGTGGCACAATGTGTGTTTGATTCTGCATTTGGGGTGCCATTAACAATTAATGGCACTGAAAGCAACTAGCTCATTTTAGGTGTATAAAGGTGGCCATACACTATACAATCCGATTGTACAATCTCTTCACAATTACCTTTAGATTTACCAAAATTATGGAATAAGAGGACCCGCCTATCTATCCATTCACTCTGTATCCAATCAGGGAGGCCCTTGCACAACATCAGGGGTGTCCAACCCACGGCCAGCATGTAGCCCGGGACCATCTGGAGAGACACTAGGGATGCCATGCAAACATAGCAGCTGTAGCAGCTTACATTAACAAACCAGGCAAATGCATGTGTGGAGGAATGACGGGGATGTTGTGCACACCTAGTTGATGGGTACTGGATGTGTGTGTTAATCAAGTCAGCTGGTAAACTGCTTCCTGTGTCTTCCTGGCTCTCACGTCCCAAATCTACATACCAGGAATTCATGAAGTTTTCTATGAACACAGCAGGGGCTAAGGTAGCCTTGTTCTAAAAATCAAATAAAGCTTTTATTTGGTACATTAATAGTAAATCGGTACATAGCGGAATTAGGTTTTAGGGGAAAAAAAGTGAACTTAATATATCACCTTAGGAAAAAAGGTAAGTTTTGTGCACACACAAAAAAAAAAAAAAAAAAAAAAAGGGAAGCGCACACCTTGCGCAGTTAAACCTTTAAACCCTCATACACACGGGCGTTATTAACGCTGCATTTTTTAGCTGTTTTTACAGCTTAAGAACGCCACACCATGTTATTCAATGGCCTCATACACATGCTGACATTTTTGAGCTTTAAGTGGCATCGGCGTTCTTAAGCTGTAGAACTAACGCAGGACCTGCACGTTCCGATGCTGCAGCATTAGAGCGGTTTTGATGCTGAGCCGGCAAAACGCTCAAAAAATGCGGCTTAACGTTGTATACACAATGGGAGCCCATTGATTTGAATAGAAGTCGCACCAGAAGTTGGATCATGATGATCCGACTTGCGGTGCGACTTGTGTGCAGAGAATCTTGAAAGGTAACCCCCGCAATTTTTTTTTTTTTAAATTGCATGGGGTTCCCCCTCGGGAGGTACCAGGCCCTTTGGTCTGGTATGGATTTTAAGGGGAACCCCCCACGCCAAAAAAATGACGTGGGGTCCTTCCCAAAATCCATACCAGACTCTTATCCGAGCACACAGCCTGGCATGTCAGGAAAGTGGGTGGGGACGAGCAAGCACAACCCCCCCTCCTGAACCATACCAGGCCGCATGCCCTCAGCATTGGGAGTATGGGTGCTTTGGTGCAGGGGGGCTCTGCACCTTCCACTCCAAAGCCCCTTGTCCCCATGCCCCTTCCCGACAAGCCAGGCCCTAGGTTGTCAGGGTCTGCAGACGGAGGCTTTTCTGAAACTGGAAGCCCCCTTAAACAAGGGAGCCCCCAGATCCCAGGCCCCCACCCTATGTGAATGAGTATGGGGTACATTGTACCCCTACCCATTCACCTGAAAAAAAAGTGTCCAAAAAAACACTACACAGGTTTTTAAAATATTTTATTAAATCAGCTCCGGCGTCTTCTCCCCTCTCTGATCCTTCTTCCTCTCTGGCGTCTTCTGCTCATTTGCGGGGTTTCTGTCTTCTGCAAGGGGTGAAGGCCCCACCCCTTATGACGTCATGGCCCCGCCCCAGGATGAGCCCTCATAAGCCAATTTAAAGCAATGCGCAGCACGGAGCCGGCATTCGAGTGGGAGGGAGCGACAAGTCAACATCTCCAGAAGAGAGAGGGAGAAGATAGCGGAGGAGACAGCAGCAGAAGACAGAAGACCCCTCAGAAGACATATACCCCGCAAACGACGCCAGAGAGAAGAGCCGGAGAGGGGGGAGAAGACGCCAGAGCTGATTTAATAAAATATTTTAAAAACCTGTGTAGTTTGTTTTTTTGGACACTTTTTTTTTCAGCTGAATGGGTAGGGGTATAATGTAAACCCTGCTCATTCACATAGGGTGGGGGTCCCGGATCTGGGGGCCTCCTTGTTAAAATTTTGATAAGCCCCCGCCCACAGACCCCAACAACCAACGGCCAGGGTTGTCGGGAAGAGGCTCTTGTCCTCATCAAGATGGGGACAAGGGGCTTTGGGGTGGTGGGTACAGGGTCCACTGGTCAGAGGGAGATATTTCCCATCTACCTGCTGGCACACAGAATGATAATGACAATGGGTTATACAGTATCTCACAAAAGTGAGTACACCAATAACATTTTTGTAAATAGTTTATTATATCTTTGACAACACTGAAGAAATTACACTTTTCTACAATGTAAAGTAGAGAGTGTACGGCTTGTATAACAGTGTAAATACCATGTCCCCTCAAAATAACTTAACACACAGCCATTAATGTCTAAACTGCTGGCAACAAAAGTGAGTATACCCCTAAGTGAAATTGTCTAAATTGTGCCCAATTTGAAATTTTCCCTCCCTGGTGTCATCTGACTTGTTAGTGTTACAAGGTCTTAGGTGCGAATGGGGAGCAGGTGTGTTAACTTTGATTTTATCGCTCTCTCTCTCATACTGGTCACTAGAATGTCAACATGGCACCTTATGGCAAAGAACTCCCTGAGGATCTGAAAAAAAAAATATTGCTCTCCATAAATATGGCCTAGGCTATAAAAAGATTGCCAAGACCCTGAAACTGAGCTGCAGCACGGCGGCAAAGACCATACAGTGGTTTAACAGGACAGGTTCCACTCAGAACAGGCCTCGCCATGGTCGATCAAAGAAGTTGAGTGCACGTGCTCAGCGTCACATCCAGGGGTTTTCTTTGGGAAATAGACATATGAGTGCTGCCAGCATTGCTGCAGAGGTTGAAGGGGTGGGGGATCAGCCTGTCAGTGCTCAGACCATGCGCTGCACACTGCATCAAATTGGTCTGCATGGCTGTCATCCCAGAAGGAAGCCTCTTCTAAAGTGATGCACAAGAAAGCCCACAAACAGTTTCCTGAAGACAAGCAGACTAAGGAATTGGATTACTGAAACCATGCCCTGTGGTCTGATGAGACCAAGATAAACTTATTTGGTTCAGATGGTGTCAAGCGTGAGTGGCTGTAATCAGGTGAGGAGTACAAAGACAAGTGTGTCTTGCCTACAGTCAAGCATGGTGGTGGGAGTGTCATGGTCTGGGGCTGCATGAGTGCTGCCGGCACTGAGGAGCTACAGTTCATTGAGGGAACCATGAATGCCAACATTTACTGTGACATACTGAAGCAGAGCATGATCCCCTCCCTTTGGAGACTGGGCCACAAGGCAGTATTCCAACATGATAACGACCCCAAACGCACCCCCAAGACGACCACTGCCTTGCTAAAGAAGCTGAGGGTAAAGGTGATGGACTGGCCAAGCATGTCTCCAGACCTAAACCCTATTGAGTATCTGTGGGGCATCTTCAAATGGAAGGTGAAAAGCGCAAGGTCTCTAACATCCCCCAGCAACGTGATGTCGTCATGGAGGAGTTGAAGAGGACTCCAGTGGCAACCTGTAAAGCTCTGATGAACTCCATGCCCAAGAGGGATAAGGCAGTGCTGGAAAATAATGGTGGGCACAAAAAATATTGACAATTTGGGCCCAATTTGGAAATTTTCACTTAGAGGTGTACGCACTTTTTTTGCCAGCGGTTTAGACATTATTAGCTGTGTTGAGTTACAGTCAGGTCCATAAATATTGGGACATCGACACAATTCTAATCTTTTTGGTTCTATACACCACCACAATAGATTTGAAATGAAACGAACAAGATGTGCTTTAACTGCAGACTTTCAGCTTTAATGTGAGGGTATTTACATCCAAATCAGGTGAATGGTGTAGGAATTACAACAGTTTGTATATGTGCCTCCCACTTTTTAAGGGACCAAAAGTAATGGGACAATTGGCTGCTTAGCTGTTCCATGGCCAGGTGTGTGTTATTCCCTCATTATCCCATTTACAAGGAGCAGATAAAAGGTCCAGAGTTCATTTCAAGTGTTCTATTTGCATTTGGAATCTGTTGCAGTCAACTCTCAATATGAGATCCAAAGATCTGTCACTATCAGTGAAGCAAACCAACATTAGGCTGAAAAAACAAAACAAACCCAAACCCATCAGAGAGATAGCAAAAACATTAGGTGTGGCCAAATCAACTGTTTGGAACATCCTTAACCACTTCCACACTGCCTACCGTATATTCACAGTGGCAGTGTGGACGTGTCCCGTGAATCGCCGTAAAAAAGAGGCGATCTGCGGGTGGCCGCTAGGGGTCGCGCGCGTGCGCCCGCCATACTCCTGAGGAGTGTGCCTGCGGCTCGGGCAGACCCGATGTCCGCCGGCGAGCCACGATGAGCGGCCACAGCCAAAGAACGGGGAACCACCGATGTAAACACGGCGGTTCCCCGTTCTGTTAGTGGGGGCATAGGAGATCTACTGATCCCTGTCACTGGGATCAGTTAGATCTCTTATGCCAATGGTAGCCCAGCCCCCCCCACAGTTAGAACACGCCCAAGGAACACAGTTAACTCCTTCACTGCACCCTGCAGGTTAACTCCTTCAATGCCAGTGACATTTATACAGTAATCAGTGGACATTTAAATTTCTGATCGCTGTATAAATGTCAGGATGGAACATCCTTAACCACTTCCACACTGCCTACCATATATTCAAGGCGGCAATGTGGACGTGTCCCGCGAATCGCCGTAAAAAAAGCGGCAATCTGCGGGTGGCCGCTGGGTCGGATCACTGGGATCAGTTAGATCTCTTATGCCCATGGTAGCCAGCCCCCCCACAGTTAGAACACAAAAAAGTGTCAAAATGGTCTGACATGTCTGCCCCAATATCGCAGTACCGCTAAAAATCGCAGATCGCCGCCATTTCTAGTAAAAAATTAAAAAAAAATAAAAACCCCAGAAATGCATTATCATCCGTAAACGCGGCCACTTTTGCGCAAACCAATCAATAAATGCTGATTGCGATTTTTTTTGCCAAAAATATGAGGAAGAATATAAATCGGCTAAAACCGATGAAAAAAAAATGTTTTTTTATATTTTTTTTGGATTTGTATTTTAGCAAAAAGTAAGAAAAACTGTTTTTTTTGCAAATTTGTCGCTCTTCTTTTGTTTATAGCGGTGATCAGAAATGAGGCAGAGGCGATCAAATACCACCAAAAGAAAGCTCTACTTGTGGGAAAAAAAAGGATGCAAATTTCGTTTGGGTACAAAGTTGCACGTCCGCGCAATTGTCAGTTAAAGCGGCGCAGTGCCGAAATCGCAAAAAGTGCTCTGGTCCTAACCTGGGAAATCCTTTCCGGGGCTGAAGTGGTTAAAAAGAAAGAACGCACCGGTGAGCTCAGCAACACCAAAAGACCCGAAAGACCATGGAAAACAACTGTGGTGGATGACCGAAGAATTCTTTCCCTAGTGAAGAAAACACCCTTCACAACAGTTGGCCAGATCAAGAACACTCTCCAGGAGGTAGGTGTATGTGTGTCAAAGTCAACAATCAAGAGAAGACTTCACCAAAGTGAATACAGAGGGTTCACCACAAGATGTAAACCACTGGTGAGCCTCAAAAACAGGAAGGCCAGATTAGAATTTGCCAAACAACATCTAAAAAAGCCTTCACAGTTCTGGAACAACATCCTAGGGACAGATGAGACCAAGATCAACTTGTACCAGAATGATTGGAAGAGAAAAGTATGGAGAAGGAAAGGAACTGCTCATGATCCAAAGCATACCACCTCATCAGTGAAGCATGGTGGCGGTAGTGTCATGGCGAGGGCATGTATGGCTGCCAATGGAACTGGTTCTCTTGTATTTATTGATGATGTGACTGCTGACAAAAGCAGCAGGATGAATTCTGAATTGTTTCGGGCAATATTATCTGCTCATATTTAGCCAAATGCTTCAGAACTCATTGGATGGCGCTTCACAGTGCAGATGGACAATGACCTGAAGCATACTGCGAAAGCAACCAGAGTTTTTTAAGGGAAAGAAGTTGAATGTTATGCAATGGCCAAGTTAATCACCTGACCTGAATCCGATTGAGCATGCATTTCACTTGCTGAAGACAAAACTGAAGGGAAAATGCCCCAAGAACAAGCAGGAACTGAAGACAGTTGCAGTAGAGGCCTGGCAGAGCATCACCAGGGATGAAACCCAGCATCTGGTGATGTCTATGCTTTCCAGACTTCAGGCTGTAAATTGACTGCAAAGGATTTGCAACCAAGTATTAAAAAGTGAAAGTTTAGATTACACAAAATGAGGGTGAAGGATAGTCCAGAGTGCACCAGGTGCTCGAGAGACCGGGGAGATCTTATACACATCCTCTGGAGATGCCCAAAATTGCATCGCTATTGGAATGGGGTGGTGGACACCATTAACAGGGTGTACCGGGTTGAAGTCCCAGTTGACCCTAGGCCGTGTATATTGGGTATATTGGAAGAATTTATTACATAGGCAAATCAGAGGCAGGCAATCGCAAGGGCACTATTTCAGGCCAGAAGGCTTATACTGACACATTGGAAGGCGGTGGATCCCCCCACACTTAGGGAATGATTGGGACAGATGGGTGACACGCTGAGACTGGAAAAGTACATATATCAGCACAGGGGCAGACCTCAAAAATTTAACGCCCTGTGGGACCCCTGGTTGGATACCCCGGGGCTAGCCCCGGTAGACCTAATCCTGGACCGACTACTGGTGTAGAATGAGAGGCAGGTCCCCCGGACGGTACAACTACAAATGGCGGGTGAATAGACAACTATCTATAAGATGGGCCTGGATAATTACTGGGTGAGCGGAAAAGGGTGGGGTGGCATGGGGTGATATATGTACTGTATAAATCATTTTAAGGATAATATAAGTACACCGAAAATGTGGAATAACTAATGCATAAATGTGATGCAGTTGTCTGAGAAACATGTTTTACTGTTTATATTTTTCAAATAAAACTCTTTCTGATTAAAAAAAAAAAAAAAAGTGAAAGTTTGATATATGATTGTTAATCTGACCCATTACTTTTGGTCCCTTAAAAAGTGGGAGGTATATATACAAACTGTTGTAATTCCTACACCGTTCACCTGATTTGGATGTACATACCCTCAAATTAAATCTGAAAGTCTGCAGTTAAAGCACATCTTGTTTGTTTCATTTCAAATCCATTGTGGTGGTGTATAGAGCCAAAAAGATTAGAATTGTGTTGATGTCCCAATATTTATGGACTGTATTTTGAGGGGACAGCAAATTTACACTGTTATACAAGCTTTACACTTACTAATTTACATTGTAGCAAAGTGTCATTTCTTCAGTGTTGTCACATGAAAAGATATAATAAAATATTTACAAAAATGCAAGGGGTGTACTCACTTTTGTGAGATACCGTATATGTTACTTTGTAATATTGCGTTTCACATGCACTGGTTATAACGCTGCACTCTTTTATTTCAGTTACTCCATTACGTTCTGTCTGCATTCCTGCTGAGATTTTCCTTTGCTTTTTATTTTGTCTGATGTCTATCAGTTTGACAAGAAGTATGGAGAAATCTCCCTTATGAGGAAAGATTTACTAAACTGGAGAGTTCAAAATCTCGTGAAGCTCTGCATAGAAACCAAGTAGCCTCCAGGTTTTTTGTCTAAGGCCGGCCATACATGGATTGAATTCTGAAAGAATTTTCTTTCAAAAATCGTATCTAAGAATTTTGTTTGAATTTCGCAACATTAGTGGACCGCAGCAACCGCCGATTTTCATGCAGCCATCGAATTTGAGTGATCGGGCATGTTGCAAAGTTTTTAAAAAAAAAAAACAATGATGGGGCGTGTCTGGACGTCAGAGGAGGAGGACGACGTGTGGGAGAGGAGCTCCTGTCGCCTGGACTACAATCCACCACCATCCTACTACCCCCGAGGCTGGTGAGCGACATCGACCCCACCATTAGGTTCCCCTAATCCTTGCCCTGGCCCTGAGGCACAAATTGGCCGGCATCGATGCCCGCCAGAGGCGAGATTTGAGCCGCTGTAGCAACCTCCACAGCGCGGCCGCCGCCATTTTGTAGGCCAGAGCGCCCGGATTTGGCTCCATCCTGGGCCCGGGAGCAGGGGGACACCCACCTCTAACCCCCCCATCGGACTGGGCACTTTCCTACCCCCCGGCGATCGGCATAGCCGCGGCCTACTGAATCCCGGTACCGGCCGCCATCTTGCTCCACCCAGCCATACCTCATGCTGAGCTGCATTTGCCCAGGACCCCCAGATCCTAAGAACTGATCGCATCTAGCCATCTGCCCCTCCCTGGGGCTGCGCAGGGGGGATTTCTGAACTGTACTCAACCACCTGCTACATACAGGACCTGCTGGGGCCTAGTGCTGGTGGCCATCTTGGTCCACCTAGTACAGCTCTTAGCATTGCCGCAGGACCAGTTTGCTCTTCTATGTACCCCCCCCCCCCTCCGGGGTGACTACTAGTCAATTACACTATAAGCAAGATCCCTAAGGGGGACAAGACCGATCATGGAGGTATGGTAATGCACGCCCGCTGAGCCCTGTGTCAGCCCGGCCCAGACAGGCTGATTTCAGACATCAGAACACCCACGTTTCCTGCTTTTGGTATGTTGGTGCACAGCTCTCACCTCCCTGACTCTGCTGACCCCCAACAAGGCACAATGCAGCATTACCTGCTCCGCACACCCCAACTAGACAACCGGACATCCAAGGACAAGAAGGCGACAACCCACGCTATGGGAAAAAATAGATTTTATTATAACTTACCATAAAATCCTTTTCTCTGAGTCCACTGACAGAGGCAGCCCTTCATTAGACAGGTGGGGTTTATGCTCATATCACTAGGAGTAGGCAAAATAAAACAAAAGCATAGGTTGGCCCCTCCCAGGGGGCCGTCCTCACCTTAGCATATAACCCCCTGCTAGACAATAGCATATCAGTTCGTAACAAGCCGTACAAACTCAACAGAGGGGTGGGTGCTGCGTCTGTCAGTGCCTACACTGCCGCTTGCAAAACTTTGCGGCCAAAAGCAGCATCCGCCGATGCTGAAACATCAACTTTGTAAAACGTAGTAAACATGTGCACTGAGGCCCAAGTAGCCGCTTTGCACACCTGAGACACCGAGGCCTGGTGTCTAAAAGCCCAGGAAGTACTAACTGCCCTGGTGGAATGAGCCGTGACTGGAAAAGGGGGAACCTTGCCCCGAACTTCATATGCATGAGTCACGGTCTTCCTAATCCAACGAGAAATGGTAGCCGACGAGGCCGCCATGCCTTTGCGCGAACCTTCCGTCAGCACAAATAAAGAATCGGACTTCCGAAAGGAAGCTGTAGAAATCAAATACACCCACAAGGCCGTCACCACATCCAAAGAATGTAGTTCAAATTCTTTGGGATGCGACGGGTGCGGGCACAATGAGGGAAGAACAATATCCTCATTCAAATGAAAAGAAGAAACCACCTTCGGAAGGAAAGAAGGGGAAGGTCGCAAAACCACCTCCCCTATGAAGGACCAAGTAAGGTGACTTGCAGGATAACGCTGCCAACTCAGACACCCGCCTAGCGGATGTAACAGCCACCAAGAAAGCCACCTTCTGCGACAACAATTGCAAGGGAATGTCCCTAATCTTCTCATATGGTGGCTTCTGAAGCACAGAGCACCAGAATCAAATCCCACGGCGCCAAAGGCGACCGTATCCGAGGAGCCACAAGACGTACCCCCTGTACAAATGTACGGATCAATGAATGTGACGCCAAGGGTCGTTGAAAAAGAACCGTCAGAGCTGAAATCTGACCCTTAAGCGTACTTAACGCCAGGTTTTTGTCCAGTCCCTGCTGCAAAAAAGTCAGCACCCTGGACACTACATAAGAGCGGGGATTCCAACCACCGGCCTCACACCAGGCAATATAGGCCTTCCAGGCCCTATGATAAATCTTACGTGAAGTACACTTGCGTGCTTCAATCATAGTAGGGATCACAGAGTCAGAGACACCCCTATCCCTCAACACCTGGACTCAATAGCCAAGCCGTCAAAACCAGCGAGGGTAAAGCAGGGTGCAAAATGGGTCCCTGAGACAGTAGGTCTTCGCGAAGTGGAAGACACCACGGGACATCTGCCACCATCCGTACCACATCGGCGTACCAAGGACGCTGAGGCCAATCCGGAGATACCAGGATTGTCGGGATTCCCTCTGCTTCTATCCTGCGCAGAACCCGCGGCAGAAGCTTCAGAGGAGGAAAGACGTACAGCAGCCGATACCGACCCTAGGGTGCTACCAGTGCATCCGAGGCGACCGCCAATGGATCTCTTGATCTGCACACAAAGGTCTGTACCTTGTGATTGAATCTGGAGGCCATGAGGTCCACCTCTGGCGTGCCCCACTTGAGGCAAATCTGGCAGAATACTTCTGGATGTAGGGACCATTCCCCCTGATCCAGAGTCCTGTGGCTGAGAAAGTCCACCTGCCAGTTTTCCACGCCTGGAATGTAGATTGCGGAGAGTGCTGGCACGTGAAGTTCTGCCCATCGCAGGATCAGAGCCACTTCCGCAGCTGCTGCCGAGCTTCTTGTTCCGCCCTGATGGTTCACATATGCCACAGCCGTGGCATTGTCCGACTGAACCCGGACAGGGAGGCCTCGCAGCCTTGTCCACCAACGGGATAGACAAAGTCTGATCGCCCTCAGCTCCAGTACATTTATCGGAAGACAAGCTTCCTGAGTTGACCAACGGCCCTGGGCAGAAAACTGACTCAGGACAACTCCCCAGCCTGATAGGCTGGCATCTGTTGTTACTATAGACCAATTGAGGGGGAGGAAACATTTTCCTAATTTTAGGGCTGGAGCCCGAATCCGCCAAACCAAGGATCCCCGGGACTGATGATCCAACCTGATCAGTCTGTCTAGGGATAGGGGAGATTTGTCCCAAAATCGCCTTCTGCAGGAGCCGAGTGTGACTCTGGGCGTAAGGTATCGCTTCGAAAGCCGACACCATGAGCCCCAACACTCGCATACAGAACCGTAAGGAGGACCACTGGCGTGATAACAGGGTTCGCACTGCTGCCTGAAGTGTCAGGAGCTTGTTTGGCGGTAAAAACACCCTTGCCTGCGCCGTGTCCAGAATCAGACCCAGGTATTCCAGATGGCAGGATGGAGTCAACGACGACTTCTGCAGGTTGATCAGCCAACCGAAATCTTTTAACGTGGACACCGTGATTATCACGTTCTCCTCCAGAGCTGTGGCCGACTCTGCTCTTAGGAGTAAATCGTCGAGGTATGCTACCACGCCGATACCTCCCTGCCTCAACAGCGCCAGCATCGGGGCCACCACCTTGGTGAACACTCGGGGAGCCGAAGCCAGACCGAAGGGGAGAGCCACAAACTGGTAATGCAGATGCCCCACTGCGAAACGCAGGAAACGCTGGTGCCTGTGACAAACTGGAACGTGGAGATACGCGTCCTTGATATCCAGGGACGCCATGAATTCCCCTTGGTGCAGGGCGGCCACGACCGAGCGGATGGACTCCATCCTGAATCTTTTTGTCTTTACAAAGCAGTTTAGTGCCTTCAGGTCCAGAACTGGCCTGACACCGCCCTTTTTGGGCACCACAAAGAGGTTTGAGTAAAACCCGTGAAATCCTTCCACTGTGGGTACCGGTACAATCCCCCCCTGTTTGGCAAGCGCCCGAACGGCGCCTAGAAGCGCCTCCCGACGCCCCTGAGGGAGTCTTAAGTTTGAAGGGAAGAACCTTTCTGGGGGTAGAGAGATGAATTCTCTCCTGTACCCGGAGGACACCACCTACAGCACCCACCGATCGGTGATGCGGGCAGTCCATCTGTCTGCGAACCCCAGTAACCATCCCCCCACCTGAGAGTCGGGCGGGGGCAACCCATCATGCAGAGGTTGACTTATCCTTCGTTTTTTCAGACTTACGGGAGATTACAACCCCAGATGCGTCCCCACTAATAAGCCCCCACCGGCCGGCTACCTCAGGAGCTGCCCAGGTGCCCCTCTCCGCGCGCCTAGGACGGAAGCGGGGTCAACTCACCGATCCGACGGGCGCAGCGGGTAGCCACCCGGAGCAGATTTTCCTCCCCACGGAGAGGGGAGAGGGATGCTGCTGGCCAGGCCACTGGACAGGAACAAACCAGTCACTGGGCACAAGTGGGATCAGCCACTGGCAGCCTGCATGGAACGGGCCCTATGCGGCATGCCCCCGCCAAGGCTAAGGGTAGCTCGCACAGACATTGGCCAGACTGGGGAAAGTTTTTGGATTCTAGATATCCTCTATACCACCACCAGTCTTCATCAGAAAAAAACCTCAGAAGAACGCAGATCCCATAGGGAACCAGGTCTGACTCCTTGCACTAGGCAATAAATATGATATGCTATTGTCTAGGGGGTTATATGCTAAGGTGAGGACGGCCCCCTGGGAGGGGCCAACCTATGCTTTTGTTTTATTTTGCCTAGTCTACTCCTAGTGATATGAGCATAACCCCACTTGTCTAATGAAGGGCTGCATCTGTCAGTGAACGTAAGAGTAACATAGGCCTCCCCCTCCAGCGGCAATGGACAGTGATGGGGACTCGGAAACTGGCACAACCCTACCCCTGAATCCTCAAGATCCAGCACCCAGGTCAGTGCCCTCTACTGCTCCTCCTCCAGCCCTGGAGCATCCCACCACAGCACTTCATACCCCAGGAGATGCCCCTAGATCTGAGGCTTCTGCCCTCTTATCGGCCTTTCGGGCTGAATTCAAAACCTGGGCGGAAAAAATGGAGACCTCCCTCCACAGGGACATGCAAGCCCTTCAACAGCGAATAGTCGCAACGGAGACCACAGTGTCTGATTTAGCAGATACCCAAACCGCTCATGAAGCACGCATCGCTCTTCTGGAAACAGCCTCCAGGGACCACTTGCACCGGTTGCGGCAACACCAACTGCGCATAGATGATGGCGAAAATAGGAGCCGCAGGAATAACTTTAGATTACAGGGCATCCGCTGCGGACTTGAAAGTGACTGTCACTACCATTCTCAACCTAGTACTGAGAAGGGAGATCTCCTCCCCTATAGAGCTGGATAGGGTACAACGAATGGGAAGACCCAGAAGGGACAACAGTGACCGCCCCTGGGACATCCTCTGCAGGGTACATCATTTCACCCTTAAGGAAGAAATAATGCGCAAAGCATGGCATCTAGGTTTAGTAGACTTTGATGGCTCCCAGGTTCATCTGTACCCTGATCTGTCCCGCAACACCCTCTATATGCGTAGGGCAGTCAGCCCCCTCCTGGAGATGATACACCAGTCTGGAGCGACCTACACTTGGGGTCACCCTTTCAGTATCAAGGTGACCAAAGCTAGCAGTAAATTCACCCTGTCTGACCCTGGCCAGCTTCAGGCCTTCTTCCTTTTCTTGGAGCAGGACCCGATCACAGTGCCAAATTGGATGGACCCCCCAGAAGAGCGCCTAGGGCTACAAGGCCGCGACCCCCTACCACAACGTCGCAGGCGTCCGAGGTCCAGATCCGCCTCCCAGAGCACACCGACCAACCTCTCCAGAGGATTAAACGGCTGGTCTTAGACATTCCCGAAGTGCCTGTCAACGTATCTTTGCTCAGGACCATGGGGTAGCAATCATTTTCTGTTTTATTACGCAGGTCTGCACCAGGACTCCCCTTACGTTTGCCACCACAGCCTTTTACATAGACTGAAGGTATAGACCTCCACTCCTCTGAGATACGCAATATGAACATTCACTTGATCTTCGCCCTGCTCTTCGCTGGTGTTTTATCTTCAGCTGGAGTTCAGGTGAATGTCTGACTTTTTTAGTGGCACTATGGTGCGCTCTATCTTTACAAACTATTAACCTCAACTGTATCCCCCGGTCCCTGTTTGCTTCTGCTGGGCCGCAGCACCGCCCTTAGGGTGAGATTCGCACTATGAAGAGGAGCCTGTGTACCCCTCTTGGATACATTGTTGGTTGGCGGTGGTGCACCCAGCGGAGGCGGAATGTGGGCCTGGTGGCGATAAGCTCAAGCTGCTCCCCTCATGCTCTAGTGGGCCGCCAGGGTCCTTCAGCCATTGATATTTTCAGCTATCCTACATGAATGCCCCCATGGTCTAGTATATGCACTCTAAGGGTATTTGTTCTTACACTGTTGTTGGAATTTCTTCTTGTGCATTGTTTTTTTTTTTTTTTTAATTGTTTTGTTCCTTTGTTATGATGATTACAAAAAAAGCATTGGGAGATGTTCCTTACTTGACAGCCTCCTAAAGACATCATGGTGCTCACCCCTCGGGGGGGGGGGGGGATAGCTCCGGGCGCGTCTATTGTCCGCCGGTCTTATGTTGGCCCCATGCTGAGTATTAAGTATTTTTTTGCGTATTTTATCAAAGTGTTCTTTCCAAACCACTTGTGCCTGTTTTGGTCCCAGGCCCAGGCTCCCCATTACGTCCACTAACCTACCTTAGGCTAGGCACGTATTGTGCCTTGAACGTGTTTTCACACGTGGTGTTTTGCTAACGCAGACACCTTAGCAACCCTAGGCTCTTTAAAAGGAGCCCCCTGCCTAAACTCTATCCACTTAGACTTTGCCTTTATACATATATTTGTGTGTGTGTGAGCGCGCGCGTGTGTGTGTAGGTATACACACACCCACACATTTCCTCCCTCTTATCGCCCTCTCTACTTTTTGTACCGCATATTTCTTCTCTTCTTATCTCGCTCCCCCTGCTTTATACTATCTAGTTTTTTTTTGTTTTGTTTTTTTCTCCCTTTCTTTCTTGTTTCTTTCTCTCTCTCCATTCCGCAATGGCCCACACGGTGTCCTTTCGCCCTAAATTGAAGCTTTGTTCCTATAATGTTAATGGCTTCAATGCTGCTTCCAAAAGAGGGCACGTTCTCTATCACATGCACAAGCAAGCAGGTCAATGTGTTATTGTTACAGGAAACTCATTTCCACTCGGGCTCAGTCCCTTCCTGTGCCAACCGATATTTCAACAGGTGGTTCCACAGTACGAACCCCACTCAGAAAGCTAAAGGGGCTGCTATTGCCTTCCATAAAATGCTCCCGATCAAATTAATTGACCAGCTCTCCGACCCCCAGGGGAGATATGTATTTGTAAAGTTCTCACTCTGGGGAACGCTGTTCACGATTGCCAATTTCTACCTACCGAACGTTGACCAAATATCATCCGCACTGCAGTACATGAAAATGCAGGGTAAGTTGATCCTGGGAGGAGATTTTAATGCCCCCCTTGATCCTCTGCTGGACTCTTCGACCTCTCGTACTTCTATTTCTTTTGTTAAGTTGAGAACCCTCAAACTAACTATCCACGACTTTCACCTCGTGGATGTCTGGAGGGTTCTTCACCCTAAACACAGAAATTACACTCACTTCTCGCAGGTCCATCACACGTATAGTCCTATTATTTTTTAATTGACCACAGCTGCCTAGACTGGGCACCTGGCTGCGACATGGGGTCTATGATCTGGTCTGATCATTCACCTGTCTACCTGACACTGACGGTTCCCTCTACCCCAATGAGGGAATGGACGTGGCGCTTAAATTACTCCCTCCTTGAGAACCCCGAATGTACGCAAAAAATTACGGAAACCATATCCAATTTCCTCACAGACCATGTCACAGACTCCACTCCCCTCCCTACCCAATGGGAAGCACTTAAGGCGGTTTTACAGGGAGCTTTCATACAGGTCAGAACCCGATTGAAAAGGGAACGCATGGCTAACATAGCAGCTGCTATGGACAAGCTGTGTGCACTCGAAACTCGACATAAACATGCCCCGACGCCACAGACCCTCTTGGAGGTCACGACGGCCCACTCCCAACTCCGAGACTTATACGAGGCCTCGGCCCGAACTTATGCCGACAAGCTAGCACTACACCAATACAAATTCCGAGATAAATGTGGTAGCCTACTCTCTGCCACATCATCAACCTTTATCCCACATGTCCAGACCCCGGCTGGGGAACTGGTTAGTGAACCCTTAAAAATTTTGCAAACGTTTGGGGACTTTTATCGATCTTTATACAACCTGACTTCTGAGGTGCCCCACCCTCCCTCATCCACGCTTGAGACAGATATCACAGCCTACATTGAAGACACAGCACTCCCCCACCTGTACGACCACATTATCAAAGACCTTAAGTCGCCCATCACAGAGGACGAGGTAGCAAAGGCAATTGCCGCTACACCCCCAGGTAAAAGCCCTGGTCCAGATGGCTTCACCCCCAAACTTTACAAGACATTTAAATCTCTACTAATCCCCTTTTTACCTAAAGTCTTTAATCCCCTATCGGAAGGTCCAACGTTCCCTTCGCAGACCATTGAAGCCCACATAGCCCTTATCCTAAAGCCCAAGAAAGACCCATCTCTATGTGCAAGCTATAGGCCCATCTCGTTAATCGGCGTAGACCTTAAAATCTTTGCCAAGACCCTCGCCCTTAGGTTGCAGCCCTTGCTTCTTGACCTGATCCACCTAGACCAGGTGGGCTTTGTCAGCGGTCGCGAAGCAAGGGACAACACTCTCAAAACCCTCTCCACCTTGTGATTGAAACGAGACGCCATGAGATCCATGTCCGGCGTCCCCCATCTGTGGCAAATCTGGTCGAACACCTCCGGGTGGAGAGACCACTCTCCCTGGTCCAGCGTCTGGCGACTGAGAAAGTCAGCCTGCCAGTTCTCCACACCTGGAATGTAAATGGCGGAGATTGCCGAAACGTGACGTTCCGCCCAACGCAGTATCAGAGCTGCCTCCGCCTCAGCTGCTGGACTCCTTGTGCCGCCCTGATGATTCACATATGCCACTGCTGTGGCATTGTCTGACTGAATTCGGACCGGACGGCCCTGCAATCTCACTGTCCAGTGAAATAGGCACAATCTGATAGCTCTCAGCTCCAGTACATTGATGGGGAGACGAGAGTTCCTGTGCCGACCAACGGCCCTGGGCAGACAGCTGCCCCAGGATCCCTCCCCAGCCTGAAAGACTGGCATCCGTGGTGAGCATTCACTCTAAGGTCAGTGTAGGTTCCCATTGGTAACGGGGTACTTTGCAGCAGTCAATGGGCTTAAGCACTTCATGGCCATTCAGTGTGACCAAATATTTGCATTTTTTGCTACATACGTTTTAGATGCTTTTAAAATAGCCTGAAAGGAGTATGTATCATGTGTGCACTGTAACTTATAGATTTTTTGTTTGTTGGTCGTTACGAGCAGCACCATGCGTTTGGCAGGGTGTTCCCCCCAAATATCCAGTTTTGTGGCATCCGTGGTGATGATCACCCACTGGAGGGGCAGTAACGACTTCCCCTGAGTCAGGGCCGAGTCCCGAAGCCACCAGGTCAGACGCCCTGGTCTGGGAGCTCAGACGAATCAAAAGGTCCAAGGACCAAGGCGACCTGTCCCACCGAGCTAGAATTGCTCGCTGAAGGAGACGAGTGTGACTCTGGGCGAATGGTATCGCCTCGAAAGACGAGACCATGAGTCCCAGCACCCGCATACAGAATCATAATGAAGACCGACAGTGCGACAGAAGGGTTCGCACTGCCGACTGCAGAGACAGCAACTTGGCTGGAGGGAGGAACACCTTCGTCTGCACTGTGTCCAGAATCAGAGCCAGGTACTCCAGGCGACACCGACGATTTCTGCAGGTTGAGTAACCAGCCGAAGTCCTGCAGCGAGGTGATTGTGATCCTCACATTCTCCTCCAGAGCCAAGGCGGACTCTGCTCGCAGGAGCAGGTCGTCGAGGTAGGCCACTACCGCAATGCCTCTCTGTCGCAGCAACGCCAACACCGGTGCTATCAGTTTTGTGAAAACTCGGGGTGCTGAGGCCAGACTGAAGGGGAGTGCCACGAATTGAAAATGGAGGTCTCCCACTGCAAAGCGCAGGAAGCGCTGATGCCGTGGACAAATGGGTACATGGAGGTACGCATCCCTGATGTCCAGAGACGCCAGAAATCCCCCGATGAAGGGCGGCCACAACCGAGCGGATAGATTCCATCTGGAATTTCCACGCCCTGACATACCTGTTCAGGGCCTTCAGGTCCAGTACTGGCCGAACCCCCCACCCCCTTTTTTGGGAACCATGAATAGATTCAAGTAAAAACCTTGAAACCTCTCTACTGGAGGCACTGGCACAATCACCCCCTGGTCCGAAAGTGCTTGAACACCCCCGAAAAGGGCTTTCCGGCGATCCTGCTGGAGCCCTAAGTTCGATGGGAAGAACCTGTCTGGGGGTAGAGTGTTGAACTCTATCCTGTACCCGGTGGACACCACTTCCCGGACCCAACGATCGGGAATGTGAGCCAGTCACCAGTCTGCGAACCCCAGAAGACGTCCCCCCACCCAAAACCTGGGTGGGGGCAACCCATCAGGCTGAGGAGGACTTGTCTTCCGCCTTTTCGGTTTTGCGCTGCCACTGCCGTTTTCCGGCCCCTGCAGTGACCTTACCGGGCCGGGTCCCCTTACCTATTGCGCTCGAGGCGCGAAAAAACCTCTGCGAAAAAACCTCTTCTGACCCGAGGGAGGGGGCCCCTGTCTACGGCGAAACTCACACCTCCGGGGCTCTGGAAGGAAGGTACTCTTACCTCCCGTGAAGTCCTTAATGATCTCATCCAAATGTGGACCGAATAGACGTCCAACCTGAAAAGGGAGGTCAGCAAGACCTTTTTTGGAAGCATGGTCGCCGGACCAAGTACGCAGCCAGAGTATCCGTCTGAGGATAACGGCAAAAATCGCTATTCTGGATAACATCGGCAGTAAATCAACGGCCGCATCACAAAGGTACTTGAACCCTTGGAGCAAAAACTCAGCCCTCTGCGGCGCATCCATCAGGCAGCCGCATTCCAGATCAGACTGGAGCTCCGCCATACGCTCATACAGATATTGAGCCGCCAGGGCTGGTCGCACGGCAGAACCTGCCACCAGGAATAGCGACTTTAAAAGCACCTCTGTTTTTCTATCAGCGGGGTCCTTAAAAGAAGGAGCCCCTTCCAGAGGAATGGTCGTCGCCTTACTAAGGCTGGCTATCGGTGGGTCCACCACAGGCGATTCCCATTTTTCCAAAAAGCTTTCCTCAAAGGGATAGCGAGCAGCGAACCGTCTTGACAGCGAAAAAGAATGCTGCGGACGTTGCCATTCACGATAAAGAAAATGATCAAAAAAGTGATCGTAGGGGTAAGCCTTGGGGGCCCTAGGGGGCCTAGAGGACCCACACACATATGCAGAAGACTGCGATTCACCATCCTGGCTCAGTCGCAGCATAGTGCGAATGCCAGTGACGGCGACCAACGCTTTTTCGCACGCAGCCGCTGCCCCCTGATCCTCTTCACCGTCCGATGGGCCCAGTTCCCCATCAGATAGGTCCACTGGGGTCCCTGAGACCCCTGAGGCCACTTCCGGATCAGAATCCTCCCCTGATGGAGGAGAAGGGGACGCTTCTTGGGGGCCTGTTGGGCGACCTCCGCCCGGGGGAGAAATTCACTAAAGACCTCCCGCAGCTGGTCCAAAAATGCCCCAATCTGCGCCGCCACTGATGCCTCCTCAGCAGGTTCAGCAGTGTAATCTGCCATCGTTTTTTGCCCCCAGAACCCTCTCAGTGACACACAGGTGGTACTAAGGAGGATGAGGCACCCCCACACTGCCGCACACCACCGCCCCACAGCGCACCAGGGAACCCAGGAGGACTGCAGACGCCGCCACCAGCACCCACAGGGGAGCCCAGCTGTACTTGCTGTTTTTGCTGCCAGTAACCCTGGAGATCGTCAGAAGAGCCACACCGTCCGATCATCACCGCTCCACAGAGAAGGGAAAACGCTGCACACACGTTTTTTGCAGAGGCATGTGGTCAAAATGGCCGCCGTTAGACACTAGAGGCCGAAAACCCCCTGTACAGGGACGTGCAGTACCGCAAACGGGCGATCTGAGCGCTAGAGGGAAAGCCCCATAGGCCAAATATGTCTGCGGCCATGGCAAAATGGCGGCGGTCCGCCGCAAAATGGCGGCCGATCGCCGCATGGCGGCGAAAAACAAAACGAACCGCCGGCTGCTACCCAGAATTTTTTTTTTTTTTTTAAGGGTCGTCGGTCCCCCTTACGGAAGGGGGGAAGGAAGGAACTCTCACTCACCACTCCGGACGAGCGCCGTGGGTAGCCACCCAGTCGCCCCTGCCTAGACGGTATGCTGCAGGCCAGAAAATCGCCCTACCTGAATTGCATCCGGGGCTGGGCGTAAGTGGGGATCACCCCAGGCCACCCGCACGGAACGGGCACGATGCGGCGGGTCCCCATACTGCGGGACTGGCTCGCATCGGTCGGCCAGGTCGGGGAAAGTACAGACCCCATGGACTCGCTATGCCCCGACCGGCTTCTTGATAGCAGATCAATCTTGATAGAAGACAATAAAATAAAATAAAAAGAATGGTCACAAACAGGACCGCAATTCCCTTAAAGGGAAGCCAGGTCAACTCCTTGCAAGCTAGGCATTGAAACTGCTGAGCTATGCTATGGAGGGGGTTTATGTGGGAAGAGACGACGGCCCCATGGGAGGGGCCAGCTGTTTCTTTTCCCTGCCTAGTTAACGCCTAGTGAGACCAGCAAAAACCCCACACGTAGCGCTCCACGATTAATCATAGTAAAATCGCGATCTCGATCCACCCCCCTGCGATCCCCATTGGGCATTACCACGATTTTCAGTGCAGTTAATGGGGTCCGACTTGTGGGGCGACTCCGCGCGACTTGACAGTAATAAAAGTCAATGCAAGTCGCCTGAAGTCTTTTCAAGTCGAAGCGACTTGAGTCTCAGGGGAGACTTCCAAGTCTGGGCAGAGAGCCAAGTTCTGAATCACCATTGATAAAAGACGCTAAAAAAGATACAAAATAATTTACTTCAAAGGAATGAACTCTGAATGAACTCCCCTTGTATAGTTGTTTGGTTTAACCATTTAAAGACTAAATCTTTCCTGACACTTGCTGTTTACAAATAAAAACCCATTATTTTGTGCTAGAAAATTACTTAGAAACCCCAAACATTATATATTTTTTTTTAGCAGAGACCCTAGAGAATAAGATGGCGGTTTATTTCAATATTTTATGTCACACGCTGTTTGCGCAGCGGACTTTTAAACGCAATTTTTTTGGAAAAATTACCCTTTCAAAAAACTAAACAGTGTTAGCCCAATTTTTTTGTATATTTAATATATTACGCCGCGAGAATCGTGATCTTTGTTCTAAGCAAAAAAATCGTGATTCTCATTTTGGCCAGAATCGTGCAGCTCTACCCACACGTCATGGAACGATAGGAGAAATCAGATTGAATTAAAAAAAACAATGATGAGAGAAATCAATCATGTGAGAAATATCATCGAAAAAGAAATGCACATGAGCACAAGAAAAGAAAGTTCACGTAAAGAAAATAAAATTCCCTTAAAGCGACATAAGGTGAAATTGAAGGCTTGGTTGGTCAAATTTCTAAATAAATAATGGCATCGGCTCACAAAATGCATGAAATTTGATTTTATAAAGGAAACTTGTTCGGAATTCAACCCATATATGGCCTGCAGAAGCTTAAAGGATATGTAAAGGTTCATCTTTTTTTTTTGTAACAAACATGTCAATACTTACCTCCTCTGTGCTGTTGTGGCCCCGATCCTCCTCTTCTGGGGTCCCTCAGCGGCACCCCTGGCTCCACCTCTTCTCGAGTGCCCCGTTGGAGAGCCGCTCTCCCTCGGGGCAATAGTGCAGGCGTGCTCCCGTGTCCTGCTGCTGCGTCCACAGACAGCAGGACATGGCTCTGCCCCCGGCTCCCGTGTCACTAGATTTGATTGACAGCAGTGGGAGCCAATGACTCCTGCTGCTGTCAATCTATCCGATGAGGACCCTAGACACGGGCTGGAGCGAGTGTGCTCGCCCCCGTCGCTGGAACGATTGGGCTCAGGTAAGTAAAAGGGGGGGGGGGGCCTGGTGCACTACAGGATAATAGTTGGAGGATGGTGCACTACAGGATAATAAGTTGACGTTAGAAGTTGATTGACTACCATGCACAACTGCACCAGATTAGGCACTCTCCAGTTTTAGTAAATCAACCCTACAGTAACTAAAACCTAATAGAGGTTAATACTGGGTGATTTTTTGACAGCCAATTCTGAATTTTCATATGGAAATTCTCGGATGGACAAACTCCAAAATTTTTAGGGTTACAAATGCTTTAATCAAGATCTCAAAACTCCAAGGGTAAATGGAGCCTAAGCAATTATTGCACCTTATTACTCAACCCGTAGACCTAAAGCATAACTAAATCCAAGGACAAAATGCTACATAGTTAAAGTGCATATTAAGTGTCAGGCTGAGAAAAAAGACGCAAGTCCAGCTAGTTGAACCAATAGCAAAAAAAAAAAAAAAAAAATAGAGAACCCTCATATACATAATTTTATTCCCACAGTTGATCCCTAGGAAGGCCTAAAAAAGCTCTGATAAAGCATGATCCAGTTTGTTCCAACGGAGAAAAAAATCCTTCCTGAAATATATTGTTGCTTACCATTCTGTGAATCCTGTCAAAAATGTAGTGTTCTTGTCACTGCCTGTGAGCTGACCTTGAGCCTCGGTTCACACTAGATTTGCTGTGAATTTGCTGCGGTTTCCGCACCGCATCAAAATCGCAACCACTCACGCAAAACCGATTATGAAGTGTATGTTAAATTAGCAACATCCCAAAATGGATTTGAAAAATTCTGGTGCGGACAAAAAAGGGTCTGTCGAAAGTTGTGTACACACTATACGGAAATCATACGAAAATTCTCTAGACAAAAAATTTCGCCCAATTTTCTTATAGTGTGTACGAGCCTTTAGGAATACACCTTCTTCCTCTATCCCCTAGCATTAACAAGCACTTAACCCTTACAGTGCAGGGTTTTAATTTTTCATCCCATAGTTGGGCTTTAATGTGCAGAAATGAAACTGCTGTTACTTTTTCATATCAAAATCCCTAAGGTCACTTACCATTATGTCACCCTTGATAAGTTGAGCTGGTTCAACAGCTATATAAATCCTGTTCTGTGCCTCAGGAGTAATATTGCTAAAGAGATTAAAGAAAAGCAATCAATGTTTACCATTTCTAGAAATCTAAATAAATATAACATTGTGATAACTATTAATATACCGTAGTTAGAAACACTTATGATGAATGAACTCACAACACAACTTTGGAAATTCATTTTATTTTGTGGTAACAGTCTCAGAGCCTTTTCCCCTTTATAACTTCCCCTTGAGTCCCAGTGCATGCTTTCTTCCATTCTGAAGCTCTCCCCATTTCCCATCTTATACCTTTTGAGCTTTTGTAGGTTACACTAATGTCTTAAGTACTTTCTTGTCTTTTTCGTGATTTGTGAATCCCCAAACATTTATCCCATCGTATAAACGACAAAGCCTTCTTACTAAAAAGATATAATGTAAATGTGTAATATCAATGTAATATAGCAAAATGGTAAAACACAAAAGTAAAGGTTTGCTATTTAAAGCATTTGTAACCCTAAAAAAAAAAAAAAATTGGATCTTGTTCCTTTAAAGAATGATATACAGCATACTGCTTGTGTTGTGTAATTTGGCCCCCTGTATCACCTGGCTGATCCTGCTTGGCTATACCCTCCCCCCCTGTAAACTGACCGCGGATTATCATGGCTGCTGAGCCCTGACAAAGTGGTCAGTTTACGTGCCTCTGTCATCCGCAGCTCTCCATGTCCTCCTCTCCTCTGCCTCACTGTCAGTTCTGTGTCAGGTGTCCCCCTTCCCTCGCTGCTGAAATTACAATGTAAATGACATGCAATCCCCTCTGTTAGAAAGAGTTCTCTGCTGCGGTGTATGCGCTTTTTTAAAAATATGCCCATTTGCACCTTAATTCACAGCGCCGCTCATGTGACTCCTAGCTGCTCTCGTCCTCCCCAGCTGATGTCTCGGCTCTCTCCTCCCGACTGACGCTAGCAGGGGGAAACTTGGCCCCTTCCGCTCTAGCGGTCCGATCGGGAGTAAGAGCAGTGAGGAGTCACGTGAGCACCGAGCGGCGCTGTAATTTCAGGTAGAAATGGGCTTATTTTTTTACAAAGCACTTACACTGCAGCATAGAACTCTAAGAGAGGGGATTGCTTGTCATTTACAAGGTGACTTAAAGTGGTTGTCAACCTGTGACAACCACTTTAACCTACAGGTAAGCCTAGAATAAGGCTTACCTGTAGGTACACTGCATATCTCCCAAACCTGCACGGTTCAGGAGATATGCAGTGTTTTGCATGTGCCGACGTCACGTCGGCACATGCGCAGTGAAGAAATGGCCTCCGTGCCGTTTCTCCACTTACCCTGTGCCGTGACTGGCGGCGTGACGTCACGGGACTCCGGCCAGTCACAGAGCCCCGGAAGGAAGAGGGGCAGAAGATGGACGCGGCCTGAAGCGGGGACATCGCTGGATGCCGCAGGCTTAGTTTCCAGGTAAGTGGCAAATAATGGGCTACTATGCGATGCATTATGCTTCTACTTTACAGGGTTATATTGAGGAAGTAAACCCACAATCTGGGTTTACTTCCTCTTCAACAACCACTTTAACTCGGGAGATCTTCTTTCCCCCAATCAACATTACTTGTGACACAGAAAACATTTGTTTACATTAACGGTTAGCATTATACAAAAATAAGAGCAAGTTCGATCTGCATTGGCATGTTAACACAATGGTTACATTTTCACAGGTTTGAGAACACAAATTCCAAATGACAGCTAAGGTAAGCTGTTGCAGTAAACGCAAACGTCATTCAGAGTGCAATGTGCATTCAATGTGCAAATACATGAGGACAGTAAACCAAAAAAAAAAAATCACAATCTCTCAAGTACAGTACAATGCTACAATCAATGTATTTTGTTAAAAACCTTGCGAGCTGCTATAAAATACACCTATTTAACTGCCGCACTCCCCCACTGTCTCCTCGCTGATATTCATATACAATTCATGTACAAAAATCCTCTAAATTTGTGCAAATTGGCGCCCGTAAACAATATAACAAAGTGCTCCTGTGCATAAATTATCCTATGAATGCCACGAAGATTGAGGACAATCTCATTGTTTTATAGTCCCACAGTAGTGCAATAATATAATAATTCAATAGAATGAAAAAAAAGTTAGATAAAGTGTCCTTGTGCTCATAAAGCAATGTAGCTGCTGGCTTTTAATTTTTTGGGGGGAGTCCTGGAGCTCCTCTTTAACATCACAGATTATTATAAATGTAACTTAATAGATGAAAAATTACTGTCTGGGACAGACTATTACATTTGTGCATATCAACAAGTTATTTGCCTCATAAATGTCTTCCCAGTTTAAACCAACAATGTAAGTAGGTACTGTGCCTAATAATTTCAATATATTTAAGTTTGATACACTGCACTGGAATTCTAACATGCTTTACTTGTCTGTGTAGCAGCACTGGGCACAGACAGTCTATATACATTGTCTGCAAGTATGGAAATATACTCATTGATCCTGTCAAATACACAGTGTCCCTGGAACTTCTTGTGCACTGAACAGAAATCTCAAACAACTATAACAGCTATATTCTAAGAATTACAGAACACATCCCTCCCATGTGATAGAGATGAGGAGGGTGAAGTTTGTAGTCCAGAAATAATCCTAAGGTGTTCCTCTATAGATACAATAAAGTAAGCGTTGTCACCTTAGAACAGAAAGCTTGTTACTGACAGGATCAATAAGTGAAAATAAAGGGAAAGGGGGTCTGAAAAAAGAAAACTAATGTGGCCACATCATAAGACTGGCAAAATTAATAAACAAATTGTGTCAATATTGTGTAACACAGTATGGAAACTAAAAAACAAAATCAGAAACCAATTACATTGACAAATTAACATGTACAACACAGCTTCTTTATGCATTTAACAACCTAATTCACAGAGATCCCATCGATATGATATATAGTCTGTGAGGTATTTAACCACTTCCTGACCGCGTCGCGTAAATTTACTGCGGCAGAGTGGCTCGTTATCGCGAATCGGCGTTTATAAATGGCAATTCGCGCATGCGCAATTTGCGGGCTCCGTGAGCGTGCCCATGGGTCGGGCGGACTCGATGTCCGCCGGCAACCTGCAATCGCCTGTTACAGAGGAAGAACAGGGAACCCTTCTATCCCGAACAATTCTTCTGGCAGTTATGCTGCAATTTTTTTTGGTCTACCTGACCTTGGCTTGGGATCAAGAGATCCCCGAATTTTCCACTTCTTAATAAGTGATTGAACAGTACTGACTGGCATATTCAAGGCTTTGGATATCTTTTTATATCTTTTTCATCTTTATAAAGTTCCATTGCCTTGTTACACAGGTCTTTTGATCAGTTCTTTTCTGCTCCCCCATGGCTCAGTATCTAGCCTGCTAAGTGCACCCATGTGAGAGCTAACAAACTCATCGACTATTTATACACAGGCATGAATTGCAATTTAAAAAGCCACAGATGTGGGAAATTAAACTTTAAATTCCATCTTAACCTGTGCATGTCACTTTCTGTGTCTGTACCAAGGACAAACATTTCAGGGTATGTAAACTTTCGATCAGGGCCATTTGGTGATTTCTGTTATCATTATTATTTAAAAAGGAGCTAAACAACTAAGTAAATGGCTTCATATGATCACAATCCTTAACCACTTGCCGACCGCCAACCGCAGGTTGACAGCGACAAGGTGGATCGATATCGCAAACCGTTGTCATATGCTTATTTATATAGTGAATAATTTCCATCCACAACCTCACACACTCTGCTATCATCCCCATTTGAAGAAGTCACGAGGAGCGTGACGTAACGTGTAGGGCGGTAGCAGAGGTTGTTGGAAAAGTTAACACTGAAAGGAAACAAGCTCGGCTCACGTGGGAGATTTCACCTGTTTTTATCTACAAAATGTGAGTTTTTACACTTAAGTTTTAATAAACCTGTTTTTATCAAAACGTTATTACACCAAAAGGAGTGTTTTTCCGTTTTTCTTTATACTTTCGCATATGATGAGGAAAAACGTTTAAAGCAAGCCGGGACACTCCCTGGAAGAAACACAAGCCAGTACGACATAATAGAGGCACATACACTGGATACCCCCAGAGGCCGTTTTAACGCCCCATTATAAAGAAACCTCTATGTGCTAATGTGCTAGCACTTCTCAGGTGAGAGGCTAGCATCTATAAGGGTGTTACCCACGACACCAAAAGTCACTGGAAAAAATTGTCATCCACTGCACTTGTCATACACCGGTGAAGGGAAGCACAATCTTCAATATCTGTTTTTTTGACATCTATCAAAACCCATGATGCTTTGACTGAACTTTATCTGATCACCTTATCACATTGTACTCAATATATGTGCATGTTACGTTTTCCTCTGGTGAGGAGGACATACAACTTCTTTTTAAATTAGCATATGCCTCAGAAAGCACTCAGAATAATTGTACTGTATTGCACTTATCCAAGTTGATTTGTTTGCTTTACCTATTATTGTGTGCCCAGCCTTGAGGCACATGCATATGATACGGTTTTATCATTATAGCCGATTTGTTTGCTTTACCTATTAGGTGCCCAGCCTTGAGGCACGTGCATTTAAAACGATTTATCTCCACCGATCTTTAATCATTATCTTTCAGCTTTTTGCCATAGTTCACCCTTATTCAGGTTTTTATACCCTTTATCAGTTATTGATCAATAGAGCTCCACATTATTTCACCACATTTCTTACAATTTCTTTGTATCTAGTGTGAGCGGCTGTTATCGTTACATTTTCAAGTTATTTTAAGCTGTCCTCCTTGAGTCCTGGTAGAGCAAGAGTAACAAAAAACTTTTATTGATTCCCCTCTGGGTGATCTAGGATTTTAATGTTGTTGCAGAATCCTTTCATTATTCTAAAGAAATCCCTGTGTGTTTGTCTGTATCCATGTGGGAAAGTGAGTCTAATGGGAGTGGTTTCATAATTATCAATCAGCTGTGCACCTGCAGGGCTCTAATTAGGAAAGCTGCTTGGCCTGGATCCCTTTACCCGTGATTTCCTATTGGGAGTATCTCACCAAAAATTACATTTTTGTTGCAGGGGATGCCTGAAATCTGATTTAGGGCAGACTTCTGGGAAAATTGGTAAGCCAATCACACAAGCAGGAAATTATGTTTCTGGGGGGCATTCTGTACACATCTGTACAGAACACCTCCAGGCAACCATATTACATTGCATTTTCAGAAAATTACAGAGCTGCACATTGAAAAGGAAAGGTCATTTTTAATAACATGCAATTACAATGACTTGTGTCGGAATTGTATATGCTATATTATTTTTTCTTTATTTGCTATTTTTTCCCCATGGAAGTGGAGTTACCCTTTAAATAAAAGACAGTTTTTTGGCATGATCAGTCATATATTTAATATCAATGCTAAAATTTCACGATATCTGCCAAGGTATGCAAACTTTTGAGCACAACTGTATAACTAGCTTGAAATAAAGAATCAGTAGTAAAAATAACGAGCAATTTGTCCTACAATTAAAAGTCCACAAGATTATTTGTGTTTCTCAAAAACACACAGACAGGGTCAACTATGTGCACTACAAGGATTTTAGCGGACCTCATTGTGGATTGTACCTACATCTAGTGTCATGTTGGAAATTTTGCGATTACTATATTCACATGACTAGTCCAGGTGTTCTGATAATCGCAATACACCCAACATCCAGTTAAAATATCTTACAAAAAAGCACGGCATGCAGTAAGATGTGTTTGTGTGCTCTGCTGAGAATCCTGCTGAATCCTGCTCATAGCACCATTATCCAGCCTTGCACTGACATGTGACACACACCGCTGGCTGCCGCTGTGCCTCCACAATCCTTGGCCGCCTATATCGCCAGCACTAGGAGGTCCAAAAAAAAGACAGGGCCTACGCTATGTGCCCGATACTCCCAGTCAACATGACACCCTCCCACCCCGCTCTGCAAAGCAGGCTCTTTTCATAGGCTGCAAAGGACCCTCCACCACCCCTATCCCTGGATCCTGGAGGGACTGAGTCGGATGAGGACCCAGGGGACATGGATTCCACCCCCTGCTGCTGGCTGACCCTTCTGTCTCCCTTAAATGTGAGTACACCTTACACACAGCCCCAGGCTTCCAAAATGGCGGCGAGTGAACTGCAGGCCACCAGTGATCCTGAACCTACCCTTAGAGAGATACTGACTGCTATCACTACATGTAATACATCTGTTGCTGATCTTACTGGAGAGGTGAAAGGCATGAAGGTGAATATCTCCCTGGTGAGACAGGACATGCAGAAATTGAGGGAGTGCACATCTGCCTTGGAGGGGCGTCTTAGTACATTGGAGGATGAATGGCAACCTTTACAGAGAGATGTTAAATATGTCCATTCTGTGGCTTCTGCTAATGCATCCATGCTGGAGGACATGGAAAACGGCCTCCGCCGAAACATAGTGAGAGTGGTCGGTATCCCTGAGAGAGCGGAGAGCGAGAACCCTGTGGCATTCATAGAAGCATGGCTGTCTGATACGTTTGGCTGGGATGCTTTCTCACCTATGTTGGCAGTGGAAAGGGCTCACAGAGTTCTGATGCGTAAACCACAGCAAGGAGCCACACCGCAGCCTTTCCTGTTTCGGATCCTTAATTACAAGGATAGGGATGCTATCCTGTCCTAGGCCAGAACAACAGAAATCCTTAAGGTGGATAATGCTAAAATCTCCTTGTTCCCTGATTTCTCAGCAAAAGTGCAAAGGCAAAGAGGTAAATTTCTGGATATCAAGAAAAGGCTGTGCGCTCTTAATGTGCAGGATTTCATGCTGTATCCGGTGAAGCTAAAAATCACTGCTAATGGCTCCTCACGTTTTTTTGCTAATCCTAACTCTGCTGTGAACTGGCTTGATAGGGAAGTGCAGAATCTGGCACGGAGCCCGCCGTAAGGAAGATAAGCCATATTTACCCCTCATGGGTGCTGCGGTTTCAAAAGGGCTATATGGCAGAGCTGACTTGAACTGTTCTGTTTTTCTATCAGCTCGCCAATGTTAACCCCCAGGGCTACATTGGTGCCCCCAAAAACAATGTCCTGAGTGGACTTAATTTCTAGCCTGATCCAGAACTGCATTTATGGTTTTATTACTACTGTTTCTTTTTTTTTTCTGTCTTATTTCTTTCTACAGGTGGGATTCAAATATACTCTTCTGTTGCTGACTGTTCTACTATACACTGCTACATGGTGCTCTTGCTCTACTTTCTCTCCCTTGAAAACAGTGGACTTCCTCAATAAAAGTATTGCACAGCTCTCTAGAGGGCCAAGTTCTTAAAATGTTGGCAATGTTTTTCTTATACTGGGATGGGGTTATGCTATGTTATCTGTCTATTCTTTCCACTGTGGCAAGATGTCGGATGACCCTGGTAGAGGCTTATTAATCCTTTCTTGGAATGTGCGGGTATGAGTGATAAAATTAAACGTGGAGCAATTTTCCAATATTTTTGTAGATTAAAGCCGCACTTGATATTTCTTCAGGAGACGCATTTAAAGTCAGACTCTATCCGCTGCGCTCAGGCAAATTCCCTACACACTTTCCATCTACATACTCTTCTTTCTCAAGGGGAGTGAGTGTACTGGTGTCTAAAAATACCTCCTGGTAGCTATGTTTTTCTATTATGTAAAATTCTGGGCTTCCTATGTATTGATGCGGCTATCTATGGCCCCCCATTCTCCTCAGACCCCCTTAAGAAATTAGCTCAATTCATGGCATTACACCCAAACACTTCTGTTTTGGCCCTCAGCTGGATAGATTTTCTGCTGTTCCACGAAACTCGTCCACCACTACTAACACCACTACTTTTGCCTCCCTGTTTTCTGAACTGGGTCTGAGGGCTGTCTGGCGGGAAGGACATGCTGATGTTATTTGTGTCACTCTGCCTCACATGGCGGATTATCCAGAATAGACCTGGGACTAGGAAATGTTGCCTTGCTCCCCCATTTGGTTGATTCTGTGTATGAGCCTCGGCTCCTCTCGGACCACTCTCCCTTCTGGGTGCGTCTAACTACTGTGGATTCCCCTGCTTGTCCTTTGTGGTGGGTTAATCCATTCTGGTTGATGTTATTTCCAAAGCCTGATACTATTCCCAAAGCATTGTCAGAATTTATCCAGGTTAACATGAAGTCTGCTAGTGCTGTAATTGTCTGGGATTCTCTCAAGGCATTTTTGAGGGGTCTTATTATCTGGGAAATCACTAATATTAAAAGGAAAGGAGTGGGAGCATACCGTTCGTGCTGAATTGCAGCGGAGGGAGGAGGCATTGGTGGCTGTTCCTGCACAAATTAACCACTTAACAACCGCCCTAAAGACAAAAGACGTCTGCAGGGCGGTTGCTTAACCCTGGGAGGACGTACTATGATGTCCTCCCATGAACGTGCTTCCCGCGCGCCCCCTGGGGCACACACACAGGAACATCCGTGACTGCCGGGTCCCCTGGATCACCCACAGATCGTGGTGAATGGCCGCTGTGAGCGGCCTTTTACCACATGATTGCTCCATCAAATGATGGAGCGATCACATGTAAACAAGCCGGAGGAATTGCCGGCTTTTCTCTCCCCTCTCCGCACCAATTGGTGCATTGTGAGAGGAGAGGGGGGAGAGAGGACATGCCGCAGCGCTGTGGGCGATGTGTAGTGCCCACAGCGCTGCTAAGTGACAGGCTGATACCCCCACCATCCATCCACCCTCACCCCATCTATGCTCGCCCACCCAGCCATCCTCACCCACCCAGCCATCTTCACCCTATCCATGCTAACCCACCCAGTCATCTTCACCCCATCCATGCTCACCCACCCATCGTCACACATCCAGCCATCCTCATCCAGCCATGCATGCTCATCCACCCATCCATGCTCACCCAGCCATCCATCCATGCTCACTCAGACATCCATCCATGCTCACCCACCCAGCCGTGCTTACCCAGCCATGCTCACCCATCCATCCATCCATGCCCACCCACCCAGCTGTACTCACCCAGCCATCCATCCATGCTCGCCCAGTCATCCATCCATCCATGCTCACCCACCCAGCCATGCTCACCCAGCCGTGCTCACCCAGCCATCCATCCATGCTCACCCATCCATCCATCCATTACGTTTTAATCTGGCTACACACGAATGGTGGAAATAAATAATAGAAGGCAATTACTGGATTACGCTATGGGAGTGCTTTCCTTCAATCCCTTTGTATGTACTGGTTTGGTGAGATGATCTGTGGATAAGGAGCGCAGTCTAAAGGAGGATCTGTGGATGAGGAGTGCAGTCTACAGGAGACCAGAGCACATACATTTTTATATTTATGTGCATATGTTTTTTTAATCACATTTTTATATGAATTTAAGTTTGTGGAAAATTATTTATTATGGTTATGAATTTTTGAGAGACTACACAGGGACTATAACTTCTTATTTCTTATATATATAATTTTTATGTAGGTCCCTTTTCAGCAACACATTTTTTACCACAGAATATAATTTCTTTGGTTTGATTTAACACATTATGAACTCACAGGAAAATTTGTTTAATAGGTGGGTGGTCTATTATTCACACATATAGAGAGGTAAGGATTTACAAGTTACCAGTAAGATTTTAAGACAGTGCCATCTACCCCAACCCTCAGAGCCTTCTCGGGGGTGATTGGCCATCGTGACCAGTCTGGGTTCATTCCTACACGCTCGACTGCGGATACCAAAAGGCGTTTGTTCCTTAATCTGCAGATACCAGCAGACAACCTTGGAGGTAGGGCCGTTCTTTCCTTGGACGCTGCCAAAGCATTTGACAGTGTTGAGTAGCCCTACCTCAGGGAAATCTTGGCCAAATTTGGCCTGGGGGACAACTTTATTAGCTGTGTGCGAATTCTCTACTTAGCGCCTCGTGCCAGGCTTCGTATCAATGGCTCCCTTTCCTCCTAATTTCCGCTACATAGGGGCATTTGACAAGGGTGTCCATTATCTCCCCTTTTGTTCGCATTAGCAGTAGAACCCTTGGCCATAATGATTCGTAAAAACCCTGCCATTGTGGGCTTCCGTTGGGGTCAGCTGGGGGAAAAAGTCTCTCTCTATGCGGATGATGCGCAGTTGTACCTGGGAGATACCGGCAGCTCTCTAGAAAATTTAATGGAAACTACCACAAAATTTGGTGAATTTTTTGGATTTACCATAAACTGGTCTAAATTTATTCTTATGCCTCTCAATCCACTGGTATCGCCTCTTCCTGTTGGTGCCTCCTAGATAGTTGTGGCTTTGTCATTTAACCACTTCAGCTCCAGAAGGATTTGCCCCCTTCCTGAACAAATCATTTTTTGAGATATAGCACTGTGTCGCTTTAACTGACAATTGCGTGGTCATGCGACATTGTACCCAAAAAAAATTACCGTCCCCCCCCACACACACAAATAGAGCTTTCTTTTGGTGGTATTTGATCACCGCTGCGGTTTTTATTTTTTGCGCTATAAGCAAAGAGCGACAATTTTGAAAAAAAAAACAAAACATTTTTTTACTTTTTGCTATAATACATATCCAAAAAAAATAATATAAGAAAACAATTATTCATCAGATTAGGCCGATTAATATTCTTCTACATATTTTTGGTAAAAACAAAAAAACAAAAAACGCAATAGGCGTATATTGATTGGGTTGCGCAAAAGTTATCGCGTCTACAAACTATGGGAATAGATTTATGGCATTTTTATTATTTTATTTTTTTTACCAGTAATGGCTGCGATCTGCGATTTTTATCAGGGCTGCGACATTGCCGCAAACAGATAGGACACTTTTGACACTTTTTTTAGACCAATGACATTTATACAGCGATCAGAGCTTTAAATAGCCACTGGTTACTGTATAAATGTCATTGGCAGGGAAGGGGTTAAACTCTAGGGGGTGATCAACGGGTTAAATGTGTTCCCTCACTGTGTTCTAACTGAATGGGGGCTGGGCTGGCAGGGACATGACAGATCTGACTGTTCGGAACAGTACATCAGTGTCATGTCCCGACAGAACGGGGATCCGCCGTGTTTACATCGGCAGATCCCCGTTCTGCCTCTGTAGTAGGCGATTGCAGGTCGCTTGCAGACATCGAGTCTGCCCGACCCATGGGCACGTTCACCCACAAATTGCGCAGGTGCAGCCGATGTACCATGACAGCAGTTTGCGCAGCCAAGTAAAACTGCGGCGGCTGGCAAGTGGTTAAATATTTAGGAGTGGTGGTTTCACCGAGCCCATCTGAATAGCTAGGATTAAGTGCCAAAGTTGGTGTAAACTGCCACTGTCAGTAGTGGAACAAGTAAACCTGATAAAGATGATCTGGGCCCCACAGCACCTACATATATAATTAGTCAGGTCCATATAAATATTGGGACATTGACACAATTCTAATCTTTTTGGCTCTATACAACACCACAATGGATTTGAAATGAAACAAACAAGATGTGCTTTAACTGCAGACTTTCAGCTTTAATTTGAGGATATTTACATCCAAATCAGGTGAACGGTGTAGGAATTACAACAGTTTGTATATGTGCCTCCCACTTTTTAAGGGACCAAAAGTAATGGGACAATTGGCTGCTCAGCTGTTCCATGGCCAGGTGTGTGTTATTCCCTCATTATCCCATTTACAACGAGCAGATAAAAGATCCAGATTTCATTTCAAGTGTGCTATTTGCATTTGGAATCTGTTGCTGTCAACTCTCAATATGAGATCCAAAGAGCTGTCACTATCAGTGAAGCAAGCCATCAGTAGGCTGAAAAAAAACAAACCAATCAGAGAGATAGCAAAAACATTAGGTGTGGCCAAATTAGAATTGTGTCAATGTCCCAATATTTATATGGACCTGACTAATTATATATATATATATATATATATATATATATACACACACACACACACACACACACACACACACACACACACACACACACACACACAAAAATTCCCCGATGTGGATATCTAATCAATGGTTCAAACGCATTGACTCCCAATTTCAAGAATCTTATATGGAGGGAGGAAGAGGCAGGCCCGTATTAGCTTATGTACCCTGCAATATGGTAAGGATAGGGAAGGATTAGCGGTCCCGCGTCCCAAAATGTATTTCCTGGTGTCTCAACTCCAACAGTTTGCTGGATGGGGACTTCGTGGAAAATTCAGACCCTATAGTTCAACTGGTCTCTTTATCCAACCCCACCTTGACAGCTGATTCCCATTTAGGCCTAATGTACACGGCACGCTTTTTCAACTTCCTCTGAATAATGCTTTTGACAGATAGAAACCGATGCTTAAAACGGCCATTTAGCCACGTTTTGCATTCTGCGTTTAGCCGCGTTCGTGTCTAGAAGCATTTTTAGAAAAGAAAAAAAAAAATGACAAATGCCTCTAAGCGAAACGCTGCTAAACCCGAGTTAGGCGTTTAGGCACCATTACAAGCTGTTACAGGCATTTGGCATTTCAAATGCCTCCGAACTTCCGTCTGAATGGATTTTTTTGCTTTCCAAAAAAAAGCCTCTAAACTCAACTGCCTAGAAACTACTATAAACGACCCTGTGTACATATACTGATAAGATAATAGAGGAGAGTTCAGGGGCAGCTGAAAAAAAACGCCCAACTGCTCCTAAATGTCCTTTTACCAGCAGCAGTGTGCATGAGGCCTTAGAGATGGATCTCCTGGGTATCCCCCCTTCCTCTCCAATGGTGGGTCTGCTTAGGGGAGTCTGGCGGACAACTAGGGAGGCATTGCCTATTACAGGTCCTATGGAGTTTACTCCCTTGTGGAATAATCCTAACTATCCTGAATTGTGTAAATTGCAGGGATTCTCCTCATGAAGACAACATGGGATCTGGTTCTTTTGCCAATTGTATAATGGTAGTACCCTGAAGGCGTTTGATCAGCTGTGTGCGGAGTTCTCCCTACAATAAACAATTTTATCAATACCTTCAACTCCGACATGCAATACAGACGCAGACACAAATGCTCCCCTTAGCTATATCTAGCTCCTGGCTACTCTGGGAAATTCTGCAAGCTGCCACTCGGGTCTGATATCGAAGGCCTACTCTGTTTTGTTGTCTTCTATTCAAGATCACACAATGTTAACAC
This sequence comes from Glandirana rugosa, assembly GCA_018402905.1. NCBI lineage: Eukaryota > Metazoa > Chordata > Amphibia > Anura > Ranidae > Glandirana > Glandirana rugosa. The sequence continues at coordinate 1,084,687 of BLSH010054920.1, read as the reverse complement.
TGTTAAAAAGTAGAGCTCATTGGGTCACTGATATCGGAGCCATAGATGGTGATCAATGGGATATGGCCCTAGAGGCGCTCCCTGCTGTGTCGGTGTCAGCTGCACATAAACTCTCACCGTTAATTATCTTACACAGAGCCTATTGACCCCTGATAGGCTATATGATTGGGGCCGAAAAGATTCTTCCTTATGTCCAAAGTGCTCGATGGTCAGGGAGGAATTTATACACATGATCTGGCTCTGCTCAAAACTTGCCTGATATTGGGCGGAGATAGTGCAGGTTATTTCTGATCTAGCCCAAATACCTATACCTCTTGATCCGCTAGTGTGCTTGCTGGGCGCAGCTGATGCTGAAATGTATCCAAAAGGTATTTATATTCTGGTGTCCAGGTTATTGTACCTAGCTAGAAAGCTGATCGCCCGATTTTGGTTGGCTGCCATTGTGCCTTCTAAGGTACAGTGGATCACCTACGTTAATTCCCTTCTACTTAGAGAGCAGTTGGCTTATCGCTTTCGAAAAGCGGTTAAAAAATGTAATCTCATTTGGCAAAGTTGGCTTGATAACCTAAGTCAGTGATGGCGAACCTATGCGTGCCACAGCTGGCACACAGGGCCCTCTCTGTGGGCATGCCAGCAGTGCTCTCCACTGCTCTAGTCTCTCTCTCCTCCTAGGCTGCCTGCAGATCCGTCCGGCCAGGGAGTGGCACCACCCACTCTAGTGGAGTCCAGACTCCTGCTGCGGAGTGATCTCTCTTTGAGGGAGGGGCTGAGACTCTGTGCAGATCCAGGCAGCGCGGGCCTCACAGCGGGAGTACAGCACAGAGGAGCTGGAAGGCAACGAGTCAAGCTCAAGGAGACGACTGTCTGAGCCTGAGACCGATTGAGTGGAGCAGAGTAAGTTATGCGCATGCATTGTGGAGTCCTTTCCTCCCCAGCCTTTCTTTCTCTGGTCTGCCAATTTCATTCATTGGATTGAGACTCAGCAACATAAGTCCGTATTTCTTTTTACTCCACCCTACACTGTGTTATATACTCTGCCATATACTCCGCCCTACACTATGCATATACTCTGCCCTACACTGTGCTATATACTCTGCCATATACTATGCCCTACACTGTGCTATAAACTCTGCCATATACTCCGCCCTACATTGTGCTATATACTCTGCCATATACTCTGCCTTACACTGTGCTATATACTGTGCCCTACACTGTGCTATATACTCCGCAGTACACTGTTATATACTCCGCCGTATAGTGCATTATAAACTCTGCTGTACACTGTGTTATATACTCCACCACAGCCTTGGTCCGTGCCTATCCCTGCACTGACTGGTGTATACCTTTTTCATAGCACCGTTCGGCACTTTGAAAAAAATACGTTGGTTTTGTGTCGCAGTTTGGGCACTCGGGCCCAAAAAGGTTCGCCATCACGGACCTAAGTCTTGCCCCACCACAATTCGTGATGGATAGGTTGTCACAATTATGAGACCACCTAGAGTTATAATGGTTATGGCCCAAGTTTGGCAATTTCTCCATTGTACATCCGAGAGTAGACAAAGTAGACTGTTCTGAGTAATTAACCCTCAATAAACTCGGGCTGTTTTGTTTTGTTTTGCTCTGTGTTTTTCTTTTTTAATGTTTTTGTTTTTTCATAAAACCTTGGCTATGTTTTGCATATGATGTGATGCTCTCTACCTGGTTATCTATCTCATGTTCAATGCACATGTTGATGGTTGTCATGTATGCCTTTCAACTCTACAATGTACAAACACTTTTTTTTTCCTTGTCAATAAAAAAAAAAAAGTTTGGACTCAAAAAAAAAAAAAAAACCTTACAAAAGGGAAACATGAAGATATTGCTGGGAACACCAAGAACAAGCTCCGTCTGTAATTTAACCCTCAGTTCCATGCAGACATGCAGGAACATGGCAGCAACCCACTTTCATAAGCAGGGGGTGAGGATTCTGTGAAAAACCATCTACCATCATGGTAGGCTTGCTCGCGCCGGCACAGTTGCAGGCGGGAGCATGTGTGAGCATGCCCGCGGGTCAGACGGACTCGATGTCTGCCGGCAACCCGCGATCGCCTTCTACAGAGGCAGAATCGGGATCTGCCTATGTAAACAAGGCAGATCTGTCATGTCCCTGCTAGCCCAGCCACCACACAGTTCGAACACGCTGAGGGAATACAGTTAACCCCTTGATCGCCCCCTAGTTTACTCCCCCTAGAGTAAACCCTTCCCTGCCAGTGACATTTATACAGTAAGCAGTGGCTATTTTTTATCTCTGATCACTGTATAAATGTCATTGGTCCCAAAAATGTGTCAAAAGTGTCCGATCTGTCTGCAGCAATGTCACAGCCCCGATAAATAAAATCGCTGAACGCCGCCATTACCAGTAAATAAATAATGAAAATGCCATAAATCTATTCCCATAGTTTGTAGACGTGATAACTTTTGTGCAACCCAATACGCCTATTGCGATTTTTTTTTACCAAAAATATGTAGAAGAATATATATCAGGCTAAACTGATGAATAAATTTGTGTTTTTATATATTTTTTGGATATGTATTATAGCAAAAAATTTAAAAAAAACGTTTTTTTTTCCCAAAATTGTCGCTCTTTGTTTATAGCGCAAAAAATATAAACCTCAGAGGTGATCAAATACCACCAAAAGAAAGCTCTATTTGTGGGGAAAAAAATGACGTCAATTTTGTTTGGGTACAACGTCGCACGACCGCGCAATTGTCAGTTAAAGTGATGCAGTGCTGTATTGCAAAAAAGTGCTCTGGTCAGGAAGGGGGTAAATCCTTCCGGGGCTGAAGTTGTTAAAAAAAGTGTCTGCCACTGGAAGTGGAAAGGAAATGAATGTCACTAAAATAGCCAGGAGCAAAGACAGATAGATATCACTACTAATATATCATTAAACTTAGTTACTACTACTAAAAATCATGTGTGTAAATTTATACTTACTAAATTCCAGATGAGTAAATGTGCTGCATTGCTTGGAAAACTTTTATAAATGGCTGACATACTGTAAGACAACAGTAAAACAAAATATTTGTATGGTTGTTTCAAAAGTGTTGTAGCATAATGCATATTTTAAAACAATCAGTGCACTAATAACACACTATGCTCCTGTTAAATATAACTTTTCTTTTCGGCCATTCTCTAGGGGCTCCACTTCACCACCGATTAAGCTGGGACACACTACCTACATTCACAACAAGCAAATATTTTAATTAGTTTCATTTCTGCTTCGGTTTACAAGGAAATGGCCAGAGATGAGTTTGGGTGCCCTTGAAACGCATCTCTAACCTGAACCTGGATGTCTGTTTTTTTTGTACTTCAATCACCTTGCCCTGCGGGTTGGGAATGACCAGGCTCACAGCTCTCTGGAACAGAAAAATGTGGAAGCTCAGAGTTAGAGGAGTTTTGTGGATGCCCAAGCTCAACTTTAGAAAGGACCAAACACTTTTCTCTCTTGTTGCAGGTGCTGCTTACTTCAAAATAAGAACTAATGGTGCTGCCATGTGCTAACAATTCTGCCTCCTTGGATCTGACCAACTTTTACCCACCTATATCTGAGGGTTGCATCTCTTTTATTATAGTAAGACAGACACCAACCTGTGGCTACTGTCTTCACATCTAAGCCTTTTGTCATCAAAACAACCAAGGGCTGTGGCTCTAATCCTTTAGGAAAAAAAATCTCTATGTTGTGATATTCTCACTTCACATTTAGTGATACATTTCTTACAAACATGGCTGTCTCCAGTCAAAACAGAAAGAAAAAAGTTTCAAACCCCAAAGGCATAACAGAAGTTTTCCAACCTTCGTAGGTGAGGCTTGGAAATACAAAAGCAAACAGTCACTTTGAGCACTAAGGTCTTCCACAATGGAAATACCACTACTGGTAGGTTAGCTCTGAGGAAGCAGGCGTGCCCCCGCAACACGTCAGCTGTATACCCTGTTTTGTGAATATGGCACATTTGTGTCCACCCTGTCCAGCATTGTGTTTTTATGGCTTATGTCTATTTGCCATTTTGTGAGTATCCATTTTTTATTGATTTCATTTTTGATCAAATATTTTTGGTAATGCACTAGGTGTGCACACTTTCTATTTTATTTTTGTCTCTGAGGCCTGGAAATACCATGTGTACTTGAAAGTTTGAAGTAGTCTTAGGACTCATAGGGATTTGTGAGATGTTAGGTGCTGCCAAAATCGTGAAGGTAGGCAGTGACAAACATACTCACCACATCTTGAATCCCTCATGGGCCGCTAGCCTGAGCAGTGCTGGGTCCTCTTCATTCTATCTATAAAACCTTCCTATCAGGAGAGTGGTGGGTGTAATGTCATCAGGCAGTACACACACATCTACCATAACTAATATGGCCTCTGGTATTACCCAGCCCCAACATGACCGCTGGAGCTTCTCAAAGTAAGACACACAGCCAGGCAAGCCACATAAATATAGTAAGACCACTAGCTGTACTCATCATGACAGTAGGGGCAGAAAAGGACAAAATGCAGCCCACACGTACAGACACTCCAGCTATACAAATAAGGGTACCAAGCACCACGGGGGGGGGTTGAACAGAAATAGGGTACCCACTGACTGTTTCAAGCCACCCAGGGAGGGTATGAGGAGGAGTATGCCTATTTACCACAAAATAAGGATGAAAGGTTGGTACCTTGTCTGTGACAGGCCAACTGGTGCGCTGCCATTGGTAAGTGGAGGGTTCTAATGTAAACACAGCAACAAATAACATGGTCATATCAGGTATCTCATAGGCTGCCCTAGGATCCAGGATAGGACGGTCACAGCAGAACTCACACATAGCAAGGATCTGCATGCTCTCATAGTGCTGGGGGGGCTACAAGGATCTAGATTATCCATCTGGTCATCCAGCTCAGTTGTTGACTGCACATGTTGAAGACTTAGGAAAAAAATAAAAATTTGCTACAAAGAAAAGGGAATTAAGATTTCCGTCAGGCGCCATTCAAAGGCTGCGCTTTGTTTTTCTTTTACCATATTTTTATTGAAAGAAATTTTAACCAGAAAACAGATATCAAAGTCATAAACTGGCAGTGGCAATGAATCGGGACATCCACATACAGTCAGGTCCATAAATATTGGGACAGCGACACAATTCTAATCTTTTTGGCTCTATACACCACCACAATGGATTTGAAATGAAACAAACAAGATGTGCTTTAACTGCAGACTTTCGACTTTAATTTGAGGGTATTTACATCCAAATCAGGTGAACGGTGTAGGAATTACAACAGTTTGTATACGTGCCTCCCACTTTTTAAGGGACCAAAAGTAATGGGACAATTGGCTGCTCAGCTGTTCCATGGCCAGGTGTGTGTTATTCCCTCATTATCCCATTTACAAGGAGCAGATAAAAGGTCCAGAGTTCATTTCAAGTGTGTGATTTTCATTTGGAATCTGTTGCTGTCAACTCTCAATATGAGATCCAAAAGAGCTGTCACTATCAGTGAAGCAAGCCATCATTAGGCTGAAAAAACAAAACAAACCCATCAGAGAGATAACAAAAACATTAGGCGTGGCCAAATCAACTGTTTGGAACATCCTTAAAAAGAAAGAACGCACCAGTAAGCTCAGCAACACCAAAAGACCCGGAGGACCACGGAAAACAACTGTGGTGGATGATCGAAGAATTATTTCCCTGGTGAAGAAAACGCCCTTCACAACAGTTGGCCAGATCAAGAACACTCTCCAGGAGGTAGGTGTATGTGTGTCAAAGTCAACAATCAAGAGAAGACTTCACCAGAGTGAATACCACAAGATGTAAACCATTGGTGAGCCTCAAATACAGGAAGGCCAGATTAGAGTTTGCCAAACAACATCTAAAAAAGCCTTCACAGTTCTGGAACAACATCCTATGGACAGATGAGACCAAGATCAACTTGTACCAGAGTGATGGGAAGAGAAGAGTATGGAGAAGGAAAAGAACTGCTCATGATCCAAAGCATACCACCTCATCAGTGAAGCATGGTGGTGGTAGTATTATGGTGTGGGCATGTATGGCTGCCAATGGAACTGGTTCTCTTGTATTTATTGATGTGACTGCTGACAAAAGCTGCAGGATGAATTCTGAAGTGTTTCGGGCAATATTATCTGCTCAAATTCAGCCAAATGCTTCAGAACTCATTGGACGGCGCTTCACAGTGCAGATGGACAATGGCCCGAAGCATACTGCGAAAGCAACTAAAAGCAACCAAAGAGTTTTTTAAGGGAATGAAGTGGAATGTTATGTAATGCCCAAGTCAATCACCTGACCTGAATCCGATTGAGCATGCATTTCACTTGCTGAAGACAAAACTGAAGGGAAAATGCCCCAAAAACAAGCAGGAACTGAAGACAGTTGCAGTAGAGGCCTGCCAGAGCATCACCAGGGATGAAACCCAGCATCTGGTGATGTCTATGCGTTCCAGACTTCAGGCTGTAATTGACTGCAAAGGATTTGCAACCAAGTATTAAAAAGTGAAAGTTTGATTTATGATTGTTAATCTGTCCCATTACTTTTGGTCCCTTAAAAAGTGGGAGGCACGTATAGAAACTGTTGTAATTCCTACACCATTCACCTGATTTGGATGTAAATACCCTCAAATTAAAGCTGAAAGTCTGCAGTTTCAAATCCATTGTGGTGGTGTATGGAGCCAAAAGGATTATAATTGTGTCAATGTTCCAATATTTATGGACCTGACTGTAACTATCAAATAGACCTTGCACAAACAAGAGACAAAGAATTGGTTTAAGGATAAAGTCCCAAAAGATGGTATATTCTGATGGATGAAAATAGCATAATAACTCCAGGATCAGATACACAGTCAGTGGAGGTGCACTGCAGAATCCAGGAGGTTGTAAACTGAAACCAATAGAGGCACGAAGCAACACCCAGGGTCAACCTGAGGACAATACACAGAGCTAAAAGACAAGGCCAAAGCTTGGTGGAGCCTCCAAAGAAACCAGCTCATATGGTTAGCTATGTTAGGCTTGCACATAAGTGAACCTCTCAGTTCATAAAAAATGACAACACAAGGGGACAAAAAAAAAAATGTTATGTGGTAATTGTTAGGTCTGCCAGGAACCCCAACCGTCACTCCGGTTTCCTGACCAGTAGTCTTGTTTTCCGGGTATCAGGTGGAGGACAGTTGCGGTCCTGCAGCCAGAATTCTGGGACCTCTATGGTAGGTGCAAACAATCCCAATCAAGGAACAACAAATGATAAAGGACTCACGGTTAGTAGCAAATCCGGGCAGGGGTCCAAGGGATCAAGCAGAGATAGCGTCAGGGACAGGCAAGGTTCGGCAACAATTGGGCAACGAAGTACAAGCGGGTAATCCAAAGGCGTAGTCGGGACCAAGCAAAGTTAGTAACAGGCATTAAACAGGATAAACGACTGGCAGTAACAAAACCTATAATCAGGCAAGGACAGGAAGGGGGAAGTGAGATTTTATAGAGTGCTAATTGAGGTAACTGCCTACAGCGGGCCACATGGTGGAGCCAGAGTCACAATCAGAAAGCTGTAGATACCCAGGACTTCCATAACATAGTAGATACTCCGTGGCTAAAGCCATAAGGAACTGACCACCAGGACACAGGTCCCAGAATCGATCCCCGGTCAAGGCGTGGCAGTACCCCCCACACAAAGATGCCCCCGACTATTGGGCTTGGAAGGATGCGGATTATGGAAAAACTTGACTAGTCGTGGGGCATGGACATCACGAGAGGGTACCAAAGTCCTTTCTGCAATGGAGTAGCCTTTACAGTCCACAAGATACTGCAATTGTCTACCCTTATGTGGAGAATCCAGAATTTTACTAATTTCATATTCTTGGTGGTTGTCAACCAAGACAAGAGAAGGATGTCTAGAGGGGAGCGAAAACCTATTCTTGTAAAAGGGTTTAAGCAAGGATACGTGAAACGTATTGGGAATCCAAAGATGTGAGGGCAAACAAAGTTTATAGGCCACCGGGTTAACTTGACTAAGGATGCAGGGTCCAATATATCTAGACCCAAATTTGGGGGAAGGTTGTCTCAGTTTGATGTTCTTAGTGGATAACCCATACAAGCTGATTAAGACGAAAACGGGGTGCAGGTCTTCTGCGACGATCTGCATACCCCTTGTAACTGCGAACTGACTGCAGCAACACTCTCCTTATTTCCTTCCAATGCTTGGTTAACTTGGACACCATTTTAGCTGCTGCAGGTACCGCTCTACTTGTGAAGATTGTAAGGGAAGGACTTTGGTTGTGATAACCAAAGGCAGCTTGGAAAGGAGAACATTTCAAGAAAGAGTACCACTGTGAGTTGTGGGCTAATTCAGCTACAGGAATCATTCTCACTCCAGTTGTCATGTTCAGCATTAACGTAAGCTCTTAGATAGGTTTCTAAATCTTGATTAACCCTTTCTGTTTGACCGTTAGATTGAGGATGGTATCCAGTGGACAAGGAATTCCTGATACCCAGATGTTTGCAAACAGCTCTCCAAAACGAAGATTTGTGGTCCTCTGTCACTAACAATATCGACCAGAATACCGTATAAACGGACAACATTTTAAATGAAGGATAGAGCCAAACTTGGGGCTGAAGGTAGGGCAGGCATCAGAATGAAGTGTCCCAATTTCGAAAACCTGTCCTACAACTAACCAGATTATGGTATTCCCCCTGGAAGCCGGCAAATCCACAATAATATCCATAATGATATGAGTCCATGGAGCATGGGGAACAGGTAGTGGTTGTAGTAGGCCTTGAGGAACAGATCGAGGCCTTTTGATGGCTTCACAAACGGTACAAGCTTTAACGAAAGAGGTCACATCCTTCTTAAGCGTAGGCCACCAAACCAGGGATTTCAGGCGAAAGAAGGCTTGTTTCACTTTTGTCCATGGGCCCATTGCAAAACTTCTCTAAGTAAGTCAGAAGGTACATACAAAGTATTATGCGGAACCAAGAGATTGGCAGGAGTCTGGGATTGAGCAGCCAACAAACTCCTTTGTAAAGTCATATCTAGTTGAGCAATAATTAGTTCAGGAGGAACAATATGCTCTGGGGGAGCTTGGTTATTTTCGCAAGGGAATTGCCGAGACAGGGCATCGGCCTTGGTGTTCTTAGTACCAGGAATGTAAGTTTCGACAAAATTAAACCGGGTGAAGAATAATACCCAGTGGGCTTGTCTGGAATTCAGTCTCTGGGCCTTTCCCAAATAGGTTAAATTTTTATGGTCCGTTTGAACCACAACTGGGAGTTCCGTACCTTCTAATAAATGTCGCCATTCAGAGAATGCTAGTTTTATAGCCAGAAGTTCTCTATTCCCTTTGTTGTAGTTTTGTTCTGCGACAGAGAATCTTTTGGAGAAGAGGGCTACCAGATGTAGTTTGTTGGAAGAAGGGTCTCGTTGGGATAACACTGCTCCAGCACCTATTTCGGAGGCATCCACTTCCAAGAAGTATTGAGCAGAAGGCTGAGGATGATGAAGCACAGGAGCAGAGCAGAAAGCAGTCTTTAGGCTGTCTCTTA
>BLSH010054920.1:1050455-1063089 GCA_018402905.1 Glandirana rugosa | reverse complement strand
CCCTTATTAGAGTGCTTACAATATGGATGAAGGAGCACAGAGGCAGCTTTGTACAGCAACATTTTCAGTCGGGGGGGGGGGGGGTAGTGTAAGATGCACTAGCAGATTTAGATACACTAACAAACTGAAGCCAAACACTCCAGCTAGCGCTTTTTAAACTAGAGTTCCACCCGGTTAAAAGTCAGCAGCTACAAAAAGTGTACAATCTGACACTTACCTGTCCCAGGCTCCAGCGATGCGGCCGTCGAAGGCTCACTCTTCTCCCCCTCCCCTTGGTGGCACCCGGCTTTGCCTTCAAAGCCAAGCACGCACTGCACATGCGTGGATCGCGCTGCGCTTTGTGAATGCCCGGCGTATCTTCTGGGACCTGTGACGTGTCCCAGAAGATTGCCGAGTGGGAGGGAGGGGAAGGTTAACTTCCTTCCAGCTCCGCTGTGCCAGGACAGGAAGTGCATCTGGGACCCTGTCAAAACAGGGTCCCAGCTGCCCCCCCAAAAAATGACATCCTAATTGTGGCATGTCAGGGGGTCACCTCCCCTTAAAGTGGAAGTTCCACTTTTGGGTGAAACTTTAAGGAGTTACAGCAGTTTTTTTTTCTTTTGGCATAAAAGTTTTACATAAATAAAAACAGATCATTGAAACACCCCTGTCAGAGTTAAATTGTTTGTCTCAACCCCCTAGCTGCTATTTCTGCAGGGCAGCTTGTTCTATTAACCACCTGCCAAGCGCTCACAGTAAATATACTGCGAGCGGGCAGCAGGTGCAGGCTCCGCAACGTGCATGTACACTGATGACTTTCTTCTGGGTTTGGGGCATGCATGGACACAAGTTTGGCAGCAGATTGCAGCCAATGATTTCGGCAGAAACCTTCAGGATCGGCTGTGTACAATCACAGCACAAACACACAGAATACACACAGTATACAGAACAGCGATCTGGCTGTTTCTTTTCCCTGAAAAGGGAGGTAGAAAAACACAGCCACATAAGTAAAAGCAGCATACATACATGCTAAGGCAAGACTTGCAAAAGATTAGGGAGAGAACCACAGCCATGGAAGGCTGGGTTGGTGGCGTGGAAGATCAAATGCCCCCCCCCCCTGACCAGGGACATTAGGTCGGCAACACAGCAGGCCGGACAAGGGATTAATAAAACAGACGATATCGAGAATCGTCTCAGATTTAATAATGTATGCATCGTGGGTCTCCCGGAAAAAGTGGAAGGCAGAGACCCCACTCAATTTGTGGAGAACTGGCTGCAAGAAGTGTTTAGCAAGGAGGCCTTCTCCCATCTGTATACTGTGGAGCGGGCACACAGGGTTCCCCCCATCCACTGCCACCTGGTAACCCTCCCAGATCCATGCTAGCGAGGCTTCTGAACTACAGGGACAGGGAGGTAGTGCTGCGGCTGGCCAGCGAGAAGGGGAATGAGCAGTACGATGGGACAAAAATTTCCTTCCCAATTTTTCCCCTGAAGTGCAACGTCAAAGGTTCAAGTTTGCAGAAGTAAAGAAAAGGTTACAAGGGCTTCAACCACCATACGCTATGATGTTCCTGGCTAAACTGAGGGTGACGGCCAGAGGCCAATCACATTTTTTCGAATCTTCACCTTCAGCCACTGAATGGCTTGACAGAAACGAACAGGATCTGCGCCGTCACGACAATGGAGCAGGGTAACACAGCCAACAGTCTCCACACACAAGGGATTGGTGGTGAGTTCTGACATTTCACTATAACACAACCCACTGTTAAGAGCCAGTTCCTGTTTTAGATTCACTGCGAGATTACATCGGTTTCCCTTAAAGACAATAACAGACTACAGGCTAACAAGAAATGAGTTTACTTTCCTGCTCATAGTATGTGAGTGTCTACAAGAGATCATGTGGTCACCCCTTGTGTGCCCAGTTGGCACTAGATGTTTGGCTGGCGTTTCCACGGTTGGCTCCTAGAGAGATCCTACTCATGAAGAAGTAAGCCAGCTTAGAAATTTCGCACTTCTCTCCAGAGAGGTTTTTTTTTTTGTTCTACTTGTTGCGCAGTTGTGCTGCACTGTATTTCTTTCTTTATACAAACATTTCCAGTGTGCTTACATTTCCCTGACACGGATACGGATAGATGTAACCTGACTTGCGCACAACTCAGACCCTCAACGGAGAAGGACCAACACTTCAAATGGTCAATGTTCACCTCCTTCTCAACCCAACACAGAAAGTTCCTCAACATCATCCGGAAACATTGGGAAGTTCTACGAAGTGACCGGGTCCTAGGACCTCTATTACCTGAAACAGCCAAAGTGATATTCAGGGGGGCCCCCTCACTAAGACATAAAATTGCACCTAATGTCCTTGATCCCCCTGTGAGACCATCCTTCTTCCACAACCTGAAGGGTTTTTATCCCTGCAGGAGATGCAGAGTCTGCAAACTGAACCATTGCAAGGATAGGAAGATTCTCAGCTTCTCCTCTACCACCACAGGGGCCACATATAACATCAGACATTTCTGCACTTGTGAGTCAAAGAATGTCGTTTATATGATTACCTGCCCCTGCGGAAAACAATATATCGGGCGTACCATTAGAACATTCTCGATTAGAGTGAGTGAACATATCACCAATATTATAAAAAGGTAAAACTAACCAAAGTGTGCCCAAACACTATCTCAGGGCACATGACAGGGACACCAGTGGCACCACCTTCTTAGTAATCGACAAATGTGTCCCAAACTGGAGGGGGAGCAATAACATAAGGAGAGTTTCACAACAAGAGGTGTACTGGATTTATCAGCTCAAAACTTACACACATCAACTCTTTCATTAACCAATCATGATCGGGGAGTAAGTCCCACTTATTTGCATATGTTTCATGTCCTTTGCATACTGTTCCTAAATATATTATGAGGTTGTCAACTATTATTTCTTTGTGAAGCCTCATGCACCTTGTGGGGATGCAGCTTAGTTTTTCCTCCTCATTTTGTCACCTCATTGAGACATATTTAAGATAATTCTCACTCATTTATTAAGTTTCTTTTCATATTGTCCTTAATACATGGACCATATTCACCTATTCACATCCCTATACAGGGGGGTTGTATTACCCTCAAAGTTTATTGATAATCTCCCTTTTTGACTGGTTCTGTGAACTTAACACATACACACATACGATCGCGTCTGTGCGACATCGGCAGAATTGCCTTATTTTTAATTTTAATTTTTATCATTTTTTTCTCATTCTAGGCACTCTTCTATTATGACCTTATGCTTCACTTAAGTAGTGTGTCAGTTATTATTTCACGTTACTATTCACAGATTACATCAACTGTCACAATCTTTTTGCTATCATATGTTATTGGTCCCACCAGCCGGCCGTAGGACTGGACCCGCCTCTGTCAGCAGAGCATGTCCTGCTCACGGACCCACATTTCCGGCTCAATGATATCCGCCCTTCAGACGGATCTGACGTCATGCCGGTTTACAATTCGCCTCTATACCAGATGACAGTGCAAGAAACTATTTGCTTGTATCTCCCGGCTACAGCCTGTGGGATGAATCTTGCACCTCTATAATGAATATGTTTTAGTATCCATGTTATCCCTCAATCCACGGACGATCCACTTCCGGGTGAACCGGAAACAGTTCTTTTACATTTCTACAATTTTTCCCATATATTTTTCACGTATCTTCTACATTGCACATTATGTTTGATAGTTCTCTCTATCTCAGTCTTTAGATTTGATTATTGTATTTTGGTTGACTCCAGCGAATATTCAACATTAAAGTAAATCTGCTCATACCGGAAGTACTTCCCTTTAGGCCCATCACGAGCTTGGGGGCGGGTACCTAGCATTCCACATCAAAGGTGCATGACTGCTATATATATCGCAGCAGTTCTAGGCATTGGTAACCCCAGATGACGTATTTTCATACGAAACGCGTCGGGAACCTTCTGCCCTGATTTGCTGCGTTTTTGTGATTTTTAAACTTGTATTTTATGCCCATTTTGACGTTTTTTTAACCTCATTTATAATAAATATACCTCATGTTAAGAGGTTTTTACATGATTTGAGTTTTTCTCCATCTCTTCCGAACCTGCCTACTTTGGGAATTGCTGGTCTACCCCTTTATACCCACCACCACTACGGACGAGTGGTAGGATTCCGTGGACACCTACGTCTTTCAAGTAAGACCTACTGTTTCGACCCGGAGTGTGTGACGTTCATCACAGAGTGGAGGACGCCCAACCATCCGGAGATCCAGGATCCATAGGAGCCACCTTCATAGGAATCCAAAAGAAAAACTTCACTCAACCCCTAGTGGAAGGTGGGACACACAATCCATTCTTCAAACTACACCTTGGCACCCGGTGAAGGGTCCGAACTGTTATACAGAGCTTACTAGATTTTCGCCTGTGGACTCTGACCCCATTCAACCACCCTTAGGGATTATTGATTTATATGAACTTTCCCATGGTTGATTATACTTATCTGCATGTTGATTATTGCATTGACTGTATTTATTAGCTTGGATGGCTGAGCGCTATACCTTTTTTACATTACCTGAATTAACAATTAGCTTGATTGTGGTTTAGGTGCTCGCCCTAACATTTTCTATATTTCCCTGACAACAGATGATATGCATCATTACTCCCAGAATCTGAGACCTATTGCCCTAGATGGAAAATGGCTTTTGAACCAAGTGCTCCATAGTCCCCGGATGCCAACCTCCCTATTATGGCCTTCACACCAATAGTATCCTGGAATGTCCGAGGAGTTAATGACCCACTGAAAAGGACTTTGATATCCTCTTGTTTGTGAAAGTTTCACCCAGCAATTGTGGGACTCCAGGAGGCACACCTGACGAAGGACACTGTGAATTGTTAACACTATTCCTGGGTTGGTAAGGCATATCATTCCACTCACACTGCCTATTCCTGTGGTGTGAGCGTTATGATACACAAAGCCCTGTTGTACCAGGAATTGAATTCTTTGGTGAACTCCTCGGGTCGTTTCATCTTCTTACACTGCAAACTGTATATGTTGACCTTGATATTGGCATTTGTTTGCATACCTCCCTCGTTCTCACGGGATGTACTTCAGCTTTTGTTGTCATACTTGGCCACTAAACCCAATTTACCCATCCTAATTGTAGGGGACTTTAACTGCTATTTAGATCCCAGATTAAACCGACACTCTGCTATATCCCCCCCCAGCCGGAAACAGAGGAATGGCCCTCAGCTGCCTACTTTCCCAAGAGGGGTATCGGATCATTCCCCCCTAGCGACCTGGTTAGCCGCCCAACTCCCCACCACCTTATCCAAATCTACTTGGAAATTAAATGCTTTATGGCTTCAGCTGTCTTCCTCCCCTGAACGAATGGCCACTCGAATTACTGAATTCTTTGCCTCCCACTAACACCAAGATGACATTGTGCAAAACTGGGATGCCTTTAAGGCTTACCTCAGGGGTATCTTCATAAAGGAAATTAATATAGTAAAATGGAATTCCTCAGCTCTGATTGAGCAATTGGAAGACCAGGTACAACAACTGGAATTGTCCTTTATTACTGATCCATCAGATTCTGCTAGGGAGGCATGGATTTTGACAAATGATTCCCTGGACCTTTTGATATCCTCCACTGCAGAACGCAACAGCGTTTTCACCAAACTGGCCTTTTACGAAGAGGGGGAAAAGATGGGCCGCCTGTTGGCAAAAATCAATAGGTCCCAACAACAATCCCCTGCCATAGGGGCCATATGCTCCTCTGGCATGCAAAGAGTCAACAGCCCAGAACAAATTATTCATGAACTAGCATCCTTTTATGCAGATCTGTATGGTGCCACTGATCATTATTCAGACGACTTAGAAAACTACTTACTGAACATTCCTTTACCCTCACTGTCTGAGGTATATAGGCAAAACCTTGAGGCACCTCTAACCTTAGATGAGTTACAAGCCGTGACCTGTTCTTTTCCCACCTATAATGCTCCAGGGGATGATGGCATCCTTATGGAGGTGTATACAAAGTATGGAGAAACATTACTTCCTGAGTTATTGAAGGTCTTTAATGCCTCATTAGAAGGACACCTTCCAGGTTCCATGTCCAGAGCATGTGTGATATTATTGCTTAAACCCCGGTTCATATAGATCTATCTCTCTTCTGCAATCTGACATAAAAATTCTAGCCAAGGTATTGGTACATGCAGACCAAGCAGGCTTTATGCCGCAAAAGTCCACTGGCACAAACCTCAGAAGGCTTTATCTCAATATTCAGGTGCTGGCAGAAATGTGGATCAAAGAGCTTTGTTATCTCTAGACGCCAATAATGCGTTTGACAGCGTTGGCTGGCGGTATCTCTGGGCAGTGCTAACAAGATTTGGCTTTGGCCCAAGATTTATAGCATGGATTAGACTGCTGTACGGAACACCTCAGGCTGCTATAAGGCTGTCGGATGGGATGTCCGGGGCATTTGCTCTAGGCAGGGGAACACGACAGGGATGTCCCTTGTCTCCCCTGCTATTTGCTCTCGCCATAGAGCCCCTGCCGGTTGTAATACGAAATAACCCTAGCATAACTGGGTACATATATGGGGATCTGCATGAAAAAATCATGCTATATGCAGATGACATGATGCTCTTCTTGGGTGACACCTCCTTCATTGCTGGAAGTAATGTCAGTGATATCGGATTTTGGTTGTTATTCAGGTCTCACCATAAACTGGACCAAGTCGGCGCTGAGGGATCCAGCCCCCCATCACCAGATAAGTGCCCAGTACCGGTGGTGGCATCCTTTAAGTACCTGGGAGCTCAAGTTTCCCCAAAAATTCTTGATTACTGTAAACAAAATATTCACCCCCTTTTGACCAAATTTAGGGATAAAATCAAAGTATGGCACAAACTTAAAATGTCACTTGCAGGAAAAACCAATTTAATAAAGATGATTTTAATGCCACAGCTGCTATACTTCCTCCACAACTCACCCGTAGTCATCCCACTAAAAATTTTCAGAATAGTGAATTCACTGTTTAGACTGCTACTGTGGAATACTGGCCCCCCTAGGATTAAACTGGAGCAGCTGCAAAATGCCAAGGATGGTGGAGGACTGGCATTGCCCAACCCTTGGCTCTATTACCTTGCAGCCCAACTGCAGCATTTGGTTGGGAATATGTCTCCAGACCCAGCCGGTTCATCAGCCCGCCTTATGCTGGTAAGTACCGGCGCGTCTTCTGTGCCGGAGGGACTGGAGGCTCAGCTGTTCCAGAAATCAAACAAACAAATGCCCATCCTAGTTCTTATGCAATAGATTTGGAACAAAAGTAGACAAATGCAGCAGGTGATGGGTTTCATGGATTACAGCCCCATATGTAATAACCATACATATATTGAACTGGCCAAAATATAACAAGGGCCCAGAATGCAAGCCCTTGGAGTGAAACATCTGTCTCATATTTTCAGCAGAGGAACTTTACTGTCATTTGCAAGCCAGATTTGCACTTCCACATAATATGCTATACTACTATATCCAATTGAAGCATGCAATAAAGGCACAGGGAGATGCAGGAGAAGGGATTCATTCCCCCACACCGATCTTCTACTTACTCCACTCCAGCATAGACACAAAGGGCATAATCTCTCAATGCTGCCATATGCTACTGCAGGAATACCTAAAAACCCACCCTACTAAAGGTAACATCCCAATGGGAAAAGGACTTGGGCCCCCTGACGGGACAGCAATTGGAGGAAGCAGTACAGGCCGTTACAACATATTCACTAAATGTTTCACAGAAAGTATCCCAGCTATACATTATCCTTCGAGTGCACTACACTCCAGTAAAACTCCACAGGATGGGCAAACTAGCAGACCCTTTATGTAACAGGTGTTGGCGGGACCTAATACACCTGATCTGGCGCTGCCCAAAACTCCATAGATACTAGAGGGATGTTCTATCAACATTCAATCGGGTGTTTCAGACTAATGTCCCGTTGGACCCAACACGCTGTATACTAAGCGTCTTGGAGGAGGTGATCCCAGAGGAGTCTGTCAGAACTGCTTTTTCTCTAGCCCTGTTTCAGGCTAGGAAGACCATCCTTATGGGATGGAAATCTGCTACCCCACCAACAGTCCCTGCCTGGATAAACCACATGGGCAATACTCTTCTTATGGAAAAGTATATCAGCACAGAGGGTGTGCAGGGAGGTTTGAGAAAATATGGTCCCATGGCTTGATACACCAGGCATAAATCCCAGGGTACTTGTTAGGTCTAGAATCATTCAATAAGACAACACATGGAGCATTGGGGATGCAAGCTGGGGATGTTTAGTGGAAATAGTTTATTGGTATAATTACCCGGTTAACAGATATGGTAATAAAAAAAAAATATGGTTCATCCAAGGGTGAGAAAGTGATGGGAAATGTACACTTATATATATGTGACTATGTGCTGAATGTACACTGGAAATTGGAATCTGTATGGTTTCTATTTTTCTTTCAATAAACAAATGAATGAAAAAATAAAACTAATAAACAAATAAAATAAATACAAAAACTAGAGACGCCAGTGGTGGAACTACCGGGGCCACAAAGGTTCCAAAAGCAAACATTTTTTATCCTGCAGATTACCAGAGGCACAACTAGAACCTTAGGGGCCCTTTATGATTTCTTGCACCAGGGCCCTGAAGGTTCTAGTTATGCCTCTGGTAAGCTGCAGGATAAAAAATGTTTGCTTATGGATTTAATACCACTGTAATAGATGTTCTCAAAAATGTGCCCATTTTGCAAAGTGTACACTTTCATACAGTGCTGCAGAGCAGCTTATTAGTATGCACAACACAATTCTACTGAAGCAATATTGCACAAGTCCTAATAAGAACTTTTCAGTATCCCATACGAGCTCACAGAGTTGTGTATCCCTCCAGCACATCCCTATTAACAGTCTCAATGAATGCTTAGGTTGAAAATAAAATTGCACAAACTCCTGTATGATTCTATTCAATGAGCCCACAAACATGAGTTTTGAAACAACAGTCTCTGCTTTTAGTGGTCACTTTCATGGCATAGGGAGTGTAATAAAGTAATGTAGATGTGAAGCTTTTTCAAAGGGTTTTAGCCCAAGTCACTTATGTACAGTTTCAATTGTGTAAAAAAGGCATGATTTAAAATATTTTTTTATTTATAACAAATACATTTTTAGAGGTTTTATATTTAGTAAGAAATTTAGAAGTTGTATTGCATTTGTGTGTGTTTATGATTTTAGTGTATTTTTATTGAAACTATAGCTTTGATAAATATTTGTGCATCTATCATGTAGCAACATCTTTTAATTCTAGAAAATATATAGTTTGATGGTGGGAGTCTTTTATTAATGTTCAAAGCGAATTGTAAAAAAAAAAAAGTTAAAAGATTAGCTAAAATAGTATGGCCATCTGAGGTGAAAAATGGGAGGACTGGGCCTGGCAGCAAAAGGGTTATTTAACCCTTACTAATGATTGATAAAAATTACCTTATTTATCAAAATTTCTTTCCAAGTATGTGGCAACTAATCAGAGGTTCTTTGCTTACACATACTTAAATCTATGCTTTCTTGCAAACATCTGAGTATTAAAGCAGAACTCCGGGAAAAAAACTTTTTTCCATGTCCTTGTTGCTGATCTCCTGCCTTCACCAACTATTCCATCCATCTTCTGTTGGGCTCTGTAGTACCTCTGCAATAGCTTGCCAAATTTGCTGAAAAACCGTTATTGCCCAGTGATTTCCTGTTTGTAAGACTGCTGGCTGATATTTCTCCTGTATCCACAGCCAGCAGACTTGTAACTGCCCTGCTCGGCTGTAGTGGGCCCCCCGCTCTGTGCTGCCTATAGAGGTGGTTTCCTCCTCCCTGCCAGCACCGCCCCACCCGTCTGCCATCTCTCATCAATGAGAGAGCTGAGATCTCGGCTATGACGGGTATTCCTGGTATGCCTGCTATGTGAAACACCGCTCGCTGTAACTTCCCTCCTCCTCCCAGATCCGCATTGGAAGAGTGCGCTCTGCGCTGTCTATCACAATGCGGGTCTGGGAGTAGGCAAGTTACAGCAAGCGGTGTTTCACATAGCAGGCATATCAGGAATACCTGTCATAGCCGAGATCTCTGCTCTCTCAATGATGAGAGATGGCGGGCGGGCGGTGGGGGCGGATGGGCACTGATAAGCAGCACTAGTGAGACCGCACTGATGGGCACTGATAAGCTGCACTTGGGGGCACTGGTGTAACCGCACTGATGGGCACTGGTAAGCAGCACTAGTGAGACCGCACTGATGGGCACTGATAAGCTGCACTGGTGGGCACTGGTGTGACCGCACTGATGGGCATTGATAAGCTGCACTGGTGGGCACTGGTGTGACCGCACTGATGGGCACTGGTGAGACTGCATTGATAGGCACTGTTAAGCTGCACTGGTAAGCTGCACTGGTATGACAACACTGATGGGCACTAATAAGCTGCACTGGTGGGCACTGCTGTGACTGCACTGATGGGCACTAATAAGCCGCACTGATGGGCACTGATAAGTGATACTGGTGAGACAGCACTGATGGGCACTGATAAGCTGCACTTCTGGGCACTGGTGTGACCGCACTGATGAGCACTGATAAGCTGCACTGGTGGGCACTGGTGTGACCGCACTGATGGGCACTGATAAGCGGCACTGGTGAGACTGCACTAATAAGCTGCATTGGTGTGACCGCACTGATAAGCTGCACTGGTGGGCACTGGTATGACCACACTGATGGGCACTGATAAGCTGCACTGGATGACACTGTGACCGCACTAATGGGCACTGTTAAGCCACACTGATGGGCACTGATAAGTGACACTGGTGAGACCGCACTGATAAGCTGCACTGGTGGGCACTGGTGTGACCACACTGATGGGCATAGATAAGCCGCACTGATGGGCACTCATAAGCTGCACTGGTGTG
This sequence comes from Glandirana rugosa, assembly GCA_018402905.1. Classification (NCBI taxonomy): domain Eukaryota; kingdom Metazoa; phylum Chordata; class Amphibia; order Anura; family Ranidae; genus Glandirana; species Glandirana rugosa. Next base: position 1,052,148 of record BLSH010054920.1, on the reverse strand, counting down.
ACCACAATGATGGGCACAGTTAAGCCACACTGATGGGCACTGATAAGGTGCACTGGTGGGCACAAATGAGAACATACTAATGAGCACTGATAAACTTCACTGAGGCAGCACTGATGAGGCTGCACTACTGCACTAATGGGCATTAAGGGTGCACGTATGGGCACTGATATGCTGCACTGGTGATCACTGATGAGCTGCATTGATGAGGCTGCACTGATAAGCAGTGGACATTGCCCACTGCTTTACTAACACCGTACACTGCCAAATATCTGGAGGAGGGGTTTCCACCATCCCTGCAAAGTTTGCAGTCATTTTTAGGTCTTATTTTCAGTGTATTATATGTGACATATCACAGAAACCGGTATTGTGGTAATATTGAAGTTTATTGAGATTGCCATACATTAGAGGGTTCCACCATTGTTGTGTTATTGATTAGTAAGTTAGCGCTGCACTTTTTTGTATTTTTCACATCCGGACATTTACATGTGTCACTTGCTGAAGTAAAACATCATGGCCCGGCTCTCTCTGTGGTGTGGCTAGGGATGTTCTCACACACCATACCAGCACTGATTGCTGTTAGAAATAGCTCAATTATAGCAGAGTACAGCGTGTATAATATATCATTATGGGATGTGTGTACAGTTCAGTAATGATTACATAAAGCATGTAAGGGCAATAGGTTTATCTCCTGTTGTGTCTGGAGGGGAGATAACACACATGCTTTATAAGGCTGTAACCTATCCTGCCCTTCTGTGTGTGTGACTAAGTAGTGGGCCTGGCTGCAGAATGAGGGGTGTGATTTATGTTGAAGTAAGCTTGTTCACATTTACATGTACAGGCCTAGTGTACCTCCCACATTCACTGCAATATGCAATGCATGATGGGAAATGTAGTTTCAGGATCCTGTAAAGAGAGAGAAGAGGATATGATGCAATCACTGTTCTAAAATGTGTGTAACCAAACCCCTGTTTTTAACACATACTGTTAGCTAGGTTAATTCAGTTGGTCGCAAGCTGTCAGTAAGTTGAGCTTAGAAATTCTTTGGTTTTTGTTTCACAAGAGAGGAAAAAAGAGTTCGGACATAACCTCCTCTTCTGGCATTTTTAATTTAAGTAAACAAGTTCTTAGTCAGGAAGAAACCAATGTACTCAATAAAGGTTTAAAGTTTGCCCTCCCCAAAAAACTGAACAAATTTGAGACATTCATTGATGTTCAAAAATTTATACGTAAAATTAACATTCAACGTTATCTTATCTCAAACCCTATTAGATCTACTCTCAACAATACCTCCTCAGTGCATTCGGGTCTCAGTAACCCCTCTACTTTTAACCCCTCAGGACCAATAGCTCCCTCTATCAATGTTTTTAGAGACTTAGTTCTACGCGACCTGGAAGATATGCCTACACGCAAGTGCCATATCCCCACTACCCTTAAACAAGGGGTTGAGAGCCTCTGTCACAACAAAAATCTCATCATTAGACCTGCTGATAAGGGGGGTGGCATTGTGGTCATGGATAAAGCAGATTATAAAACAGAGATGACCCACATCCTGAGTGACACTGCTACCTACCAACCCTTACCATCTAACCCTACCAACAAATTTAAAAATGAATTAACCAAAATCATTAAACAAGGTTTTGATAAGGGTATTATTAACAAAAAAGAAAAACAATTTTTAATTCCCATGTGCCCC
>BLSH010054920.1:1015299-1030758 GCA_018402905.1 Glandirana rugosa | reverse complement strand
ACAGTGATTCGGTTTTTCACTACCTTTAAATTTGACGATACCAACAATGACCTTGTCCTTCAGAAGGTCAACCGTTTTGAACGAGGTCACTGTCAACACATATTCTGTGATATTTTGACAAAGTTATCAAAAAGAAACTTCTCTAAAGATCAGTGTAGGAAAACTGGGAACCCTTGTCCTTCATTTCCGTACGGAGGAGTGGTCGGAAGTCTGTCTTTTTTTCAGACAAAACACCATAGATTTTGTTCCTTCAAAACAATATCGATATGATTTCTTTATCAAATTCATTAAGAGACAGAGCGACATGTTTTGCATAAGAATAGCAAAACATGTCGCCGAGTGAGTTTGGATTGCTCACCTGTCCCTGGAAGGTCGGATGCCTATGGATTGTATCTGGGAGTCCAGAGCTCTCCCAGAATGCGTCCGTCTTCCACCAAGGACCCGCCTTTCCGATTCCGCATTTCCGCTGTACAAAACGATAAGAATACGTTTTGTACAGCGAGACAGAGAATTACTTAAACTATTTCTTTAGTATAGCTATAACAAAACTTCCTTGTTTTAGATACCACAAAACAGACTTTTTTTCTGTCTGAAGGCTGGTGAGGAGGCATGCCTTTACTTCCTGTTCCCAAGGGTCAAAAGGATGTGACTAGAAATCTCTTCAAAGAAAAACTATTGAAACAGTTTTATAGTGTCTTATACACAACTGTCACTGGAGCAAGTTTTGCCAACTGGAAGACTTCCTGTTCCAGTAACAACCATAGCAGTTTAAATTTCCATCACTTTTTGGCTTAGTGACAATGGACAAAGGCCATACAAAGGGTAGCACACGTTATGTTAAAAATATTTGTGTAGGAATTCAAAGCCAGATATACACATAATAAGATTTACATATGCCCACAGACATATATGAATATTTCCTCAATCTATATATATTTATAGTCCAGTCAGGGAACATTTGTATACCTATTGGTCCTTATTAACCATGGCAGATGCCCTCTGCCCAAACTTTGTTAGCGTTCTTAGTTGTAGCTCATGACCTTAAATTGGTTGTAAAGGTTCGCTTTTGTTTTTTTTAAATAACAAACATGTCATACTTACCTCCTCTGTGCAAGGGTTTTGCACAGTGGTCCTGATCCTCCTCTTCTGGGGTCCCTCAGCGGCGCTCCTGGCTCCTCCCCGCATAGAGCTCCCCATCAGAGACGCGATCTCGCAGCGGGGCACCCGTGCGGATGCACTCCCGTGTCCTGCTGCTGCGTCCATTGACACAGACAGCAGTAGTGTGTCTATGGGAATGTTTGACCACTCTTCCAGAAGCGCATTTGAGAAGTCAGGCACTGATGTGGACGACAAGGCCTGGCTCGCAGTCTCCGCTCTAATTCATCCCAAAGGCGTTCTATCGGGTTGAGGTCAGGACTCTGTGTAGGCCAGTCAAGTTCCTCCCCCCAAACTTGCTCGTCCATGTCTTTATGGACCTTGTTTTGTGCACTGGTGAGCAGTTATGTTGGAACAGGAAGGGGCAATCCCCTAACTGTTCTCACAAAGTTGGGAGCATGAAATTGTCCAAACTGTTTTGATATGCTGATGTCTTCAGAGTTCCCTTCACTGGAAGTAAGGGGCCAAGCCCAACCTCTGAAAAACAACCCCACACCATAATCCCCTCCACCAAATGATTTGGACCAATACACAAAGCAAGGTCCATTAAGACATGAATGAGCGAGTTTTGGGTGGAGGATCTTGACTGGCCTGCACAGAGTCCTGACCTCGACCCAATAGAACACTTTTAGGGTAAATTAGAGCAGAGACTGCAATCCAGGCCTTCTAGTCCACATCAGTGCCTGACCTCACAAATGTGCTTCTGGAAGAATGGTCAAACATTCCCATAGACACACTCCTAAACCTTGTGGACAGCCTTCCCAGAACAGTTGAAGCTGTTAGCTGCAAAGGGTGGGGCAACACAATATTGAACCCTACGGACTAAGACTGGGACGCCATTAAAGTTCATGTGCGTGTAAAGGCAGGCATCTGAATACTTTTGGTAATATAGTGTATATTGAATGTTTTAATTTTACATTAGGGCAAAAGTATGCAGCGGCATGAGCCGAAGAGAATTCATTTTATTTACATGTTCATTATACACAGTACAAAACAATTTAATACAAAATCAACCACCCATGCATGTCTCCATAATTTATTTTGTAGAGAAAACACTCTGAAAAACTACTGCTAGCTATTTCTAGCCACAGCCTGCTTAAAGTTCCACCCAGAATTTTTTTTTTACATCATTCAAGTCCTTTGCCTATATAGACTTACCTTTGAAGGAAAAAATGTTATACTCATCCCAAGTCGCTTGTTGCTAGGTGGTCTCTGTAATCTGCCCCTATTATGTCCTAGGCTCTTCTCCTAACTTCCTGCTTCCCCTGGCTTCCTGGGAGATGTGACTGATCATTTCCCAGGAGTCAGTGGGCTTCCCTCTACTGTAAAATCGTGTTATTCCCAGACAGGAAATGACACGATTTAAGGCGGACCGAGATTGAGGAGTGCATGATGGTTACCCACCATGCACTTCTTTCAGGAAGAGATGCCAGGAGACTACGGATGGGCTTCAGGTGCCCTCACCTAAAATGGAAAAGTCCAGTAGTGAGAGAAACAAAATTGTGAGTAAAAAATGACTAGGCGGTTTGAGAGTAAGGAAACAAAAGGTTACATCTATTTAGTATTAAGAGTGGATGCCAAAAAAAAATCTGAGTGGAACTCCGCTTTAAGTAAAGGCAGAAGAAGCGTAAAACATGTAAGTATGATTTATTTACTTATGCTAGCAGCATACTGACTGAAAATAGTTAATGTTCATTGAGAGTTTAGTTCTGATTTAATGAGAAGATATAAAAGGGAATTCCGGTAAATCCAGATTTTATATGCAGTTTTACATCAGTCATATAAAAATATTTTTCAACTCACCCTAGAGAAACATCAGTAAAGTGCATATACGATGATATAACAACTCCTATTCTTCCTTTTCCACCCTAAAAAAAAAATGACACAAAAATAATAATGATGTAGCAATAACAGAAGTTTGTTGGTGGAAGCTATCTAATGGTGTTCCTTATCAGTTTTAATTTTTCAGGGTAACACCATTTTCTGCAAGTACAGAAAATACCTTTTAGGCTCGGTTCACATTGGTGCCAAGCGGGAACCCTGTGAATCCACTGCGGGTTCCCACATCGCACCTGACTTGCAGGCAGTTCACACTGCCCTATGCAAACCGCTGGAAGGGACAATACAACAGTTAATGACACCCCCAGATCAGTTCGCACATCGCAGTGCGAACTGTCAAGTCGGACTGGAATCGGATCGCATGGGTCCGATTATGGTGCGAACCAAAAAGGATCCTGCACGACTTTGGTCCAAATGTGAAGCAAATTCAACCATACAATCTGTAAGGCTGAATTCACATTGCACAGCAGTGTGAATCACATGCGATGACGGACAGCACACCAATGTGAACCGAGGCTCAAACTTCTTAGGAATGCAGTGTTTGGGCCTGTTCACACTAGTGCAGTGACTGGTATTTTTCCGCAGGCAATGCCAGTCATCACTAGGGTACATAGTAAACAAATGTTTTTTTTTGTGCCCGGTTCTTACTACAACACAGCCGGGAGGTGCGATAAAATGCTGACATGTGGCACCACATGTCACCCCACAGAAGCACAATACACCACGGGGCTGCACGGTGACATGAATGAAGGGTCACTTTGTACTCTTCAAATACATTTCCACCCCAAAAAAGAACCTCTGTGATGTGGATGAGACAATGGTTGAGAAGGATCTGGGTGTTCTGGTAGATTATAGCATGAAATGCCAAGCTGCATTTTCTAAAAATAAAGCAAAATACATTTTTGAATTAAAAGAGACTCCAGAGAGAGAGCCATCATTTTGTCCCTGTACAAATCTTTACTAAGACCTCATCTGGAATATGCAGTTCAGTTTTGGCCACCAGTTCTCAAAAAGGATATTGGGGAACTGCAGAAAGTGCAGAGAAGGGCAACCAAACTGATAGGCAAGGAGGAGCTCAAATATGAGGAAAGATTAGCTGAATTGAATTTATTCTCTCTTGAGAACAGGAGATTAAGGAGGGATATACATATCAACATATTTCACAATCAGGCCACTACAGAGGACACGGGGGGGGGCGCTTTACATCTAGAGGAAAAGAGATTTAACCTCCACATACGGAAAGGCTTCTTCATAGTAAGAGTTATAAAAATGTGGAATAGACTTACTCAAGAGCTGGCTCTGGTCCGCTCAGTAGATTACGCTCAGTTGATGGTTTTAAAAAATAGCTGGATGCATTCCTAAATGTACATAATATAAATGGATACTAACATTTAGGAGATAATAACACCAGGAGTAGTTGATCCAGGGAAAATAAGATTGCCTCTTGGGGGATCAAATTGGACCATGCTTTATTGGGGTATTTGCCTTCCCCTGATTCAACTGTGAGCATAGGATTGTGCATATGGAGGTTTTCTTTTTTTATATTTATTGGTTGAACTATATGGACTTGTGTCTTTTTTCACCATGTAATAAAGGACATGCTGAATGGCGGGAACAATAGCATGGAGTGTATGCACACAACACATACCAGGCTAGTCATTGTTTTTTTGTTTGCCAGTATCCACATCCTCCTGTAGGCAGCAATATAACCCCATCTGTCGCTATGTGTCCCTTGTTACATACAATTAGTATTTATTCTGAATTCTGCTTGATATCCGCCTGATGTAATACCTGCACAACTGCAATAATAGAGGGAGGAGCAACGCTTTCAATTAAGACTATCAATTTGCAGAGTGCTGATCAGCCTGAAGTTAGAGGTTGGAACTGTACAACTTCCTTTAAATTCACTAACAAATAGGAGGACCTACCTAAGCAATCCATTCAATTTATATCCAATAAGACCGGCTCCCACCCTACATACGGTGCTGTTGGCAAATCTTAAGACGATTATGCAATCAAAATGCAAATAGGTAGGACCAGCTTAACAGAGAACATACCACTTTCCTACAGTTATTTGTCAATTGGCTGCAGATATTATTGAAGAAGGAGAAGCGAGTTTAAAAAGAACACATAGAAAATGTTAGCAGCTATAAGGCATGGATCACACCTATGCAGTTTTATATGTGTTTTACGTGTCATAAAAATATATTGGGGTTGATTTACTAAACTGGAGAGTGCAAAATCTGGTGCAGCTCTGCAGAGAAACCAATCAGCTTCCAGGTTTGCACAGCTGCACCAGATTTTGCACTCTCGAGTTTTAGTAAATCAACCCCAATGAGTCCTATGAGGCTGTTCCCATCTGTGTGGCTGAATTGTAAAAAATGAGGCATGTCCAATTTTACATGCATCTTTCTGCGTTGTATGGCTCATTGAAGTCTATGTAAGCACATGAAAAGGTACATCTTCATGCCCTTTTCTATGTATTTTCAACTTGCTAATGAGCACATTGCAGCTTGTCATCTCATGGCAACCCCCCCCCCCCAAATTACTCAGGGGCTGAGGTGTGGAATAATCCACAAAATTTGGAGAAAATAAAATAAAAAAGGGGGGGCAGATGGAAAGTAAGAGGAAGAAGAGGTGTAGAATAGGGAAGGAAGCTGTGTGTGTGTGTGTGGGGAGGGGGGGCAGAGGAGGTCAATTAGAGGCTGGGCAGATTTGGAAGAGCATAACATCATCATGAGCCCCACACCTTAAGGAATTTAATGTGGGAGTCATGGAGTATACTGGTCATCTTCTCATTAATCATGAGAGTCGTTAGAATGCTCCTCACCTCTGCAACCAAAACAGACAGCTTTTTCCAAGCCCTTGCTATTGCACGGCGATAAACAAATAGGTGGCCAATTTCTGCTCATAGGAGAAGAGACCTGGGATTGGACAGTGGAGTAAGGCCATCTTAGCGAGTAGGTAAATGGAAGAGAGTAAACAGAAGACCAAACACACTTGACCAAAATCCTACCAAGCAGGGGCAGAACCACCAGATATGAAATTCATCTCCATGCTAACCACAGCCCCTGAGGCATCTATCACTGTAAGATGGGTTTAATTTGGCAATATGGGTTGGGACCCAATACCAGCGGAGGAGTACCTTGTAGGCTGCCTCTAGTGTAGCCATATTGAAGGAATATTTTGCAATACTAGATAAGGCTTTGGTCCAATCCGCCAAATCAATGGGGGATAAGTCTCGCTCCCACTTAGGGACATAGGACAAGGAGGCTGGGGTATCGTTAGAGTTAAGGGAGGAGTAAATTAAGGACATGGTACCAGGGGATCCTGGTGAATGTAGGCAGGTATGCTCACAAGCAGTTTTCAGGTACGGGAAAGAGTCATGGCTCCTGAGTGAGGAAATCCAGTGTCACAACTGAAGATAGCGGAAGAATTCCACTGAGAGAGCTTCATGAGTCTCTTGGAGTGAAGCCCACAAGGAGAAGGTGCAGGATCCAAGAAAGTGTCAGACCTGAGAGATTCCATGGGCTCGCCACCATGAAAAAACATGTGGTTGTTCTAAGCCGGGAGGAAACATGGGGTTGTTCAGAAGGGGGAGGAGCAGAAGGGACAGGGACATGAGCCCAAAGCTTCACACTATGGGCCATAAGAGGGCTGAGTGAGGGGGGACGTAATTTAGGAGGAAGCCATAGGAGGGCAGTGATGGGGACCGGTGCACAGTTAGGGATTTCCAATAGAACCCAAAGTGGAATGTCAGAGGTAGCCTGGAGCATAGTGAGTTGAGAAATTTGTCCTGCCTAATATTTTGCAATGATTGGGACTCCAAGCACACCTCTCAACCTATAGGCATATAAAGGTAAGATGGGAGACCCTGGGGCGCTTATAAGCCCAAATAAAGAAGAGAAGCCTTTTCTGGAGAAGATGCAAAAAAAATGTGGGGACCCGAATTGGAAGGGTCCGAAAGAAGTATAAAATCTTCGGAAGGACTGCCATCTTGACGGCGTGAATGTGGCCAATCTAAGATCAGGTGGGAAATCGCCAAGATGTCATGAGCACTGTGATGGAGCGTAACAAAATGTAGAAGTTGGCAGAAAAGAGAGAGGAGTAGGAAGGGGTCAGCTTAATACCCAAATATTCTAAATCGGAGCTAGCCCAGCGGTACGGGAAGGTGGATTGGAAGTGCGTAACTAGGGATTCTGGAAGGGAAATATTCAGCACAGTGGTTTTGTGCGGATTAATTTGGAGCCCTGAAATAGCGGCAAAGCGGGTCAAAAGAGAATGTAGATTGAGCAAGGAGATACTTGGGTTAGCCAGGGTCAAAAGGGCGTCGTCTGCAAACATATTTACCTTGTAGCATTTGCCTGAGTATGGAATTCAGTTGAGGTTTGGGTCAGCTCTGAGAGTTATGGCCAGAGGTTCAATTGCTAGGATAAACAGAACAGGAGACGGGGCAATCCTGCCGTGTTCCTCTGAAAATAGGGAATGAGGGTGATCAGCAGCCCACGTAGCGGACAGCAGCCGAGGGCGAAGAGTAGAGCATGGCCAGCCAAGTGAGGAGCGAGTCCACAAAGCCCCATCGCTGTAGCGCAAGTAGTCCCACACGAGGGAGTCAAAAGCTTTGTATATGTTAAGCGAGAGGAGAAATCCTGGGATTTTGCGATGGTGTAACAGAGTGATTGGGTGAACCACCTTTTGAACATTGTCTCCTGCCTGGCGGCCAGGCACAAAGCCCATCTGGTCTCTGTGGATCAGGGAATGTAGGTATTTATTAATGTGAGAACACAAGAACTTACCCAGTAGTTTCATGTCCTGATTCAACAAGCAGTGGTTTTAGGAATCATGGAAATGTGCGCTCGCAGGGAGTCAGAAGAAGGCTGTATTCTCTGCTTCATACTATTGAAATAGGCCATCAAGTGGGGGAGCAGGAGGGAAGACAATTTGCAGTAGCGATCCCCGTTACTTTCAATGGCACCCAAATCGCAGTGCGATTTTGCCACGAGTGTTGCCTGACGAATCGCAGTAAAATCGCGCAAACAGAATCATGGGCTACCTGTCGCCCAAAAGAATAACTTCATGTTTCAGGGATAAAACATGGGGAACTAGGCATATATTGCAGATATAAAACTCCATGTTTTTTTTTTTAAATTTAGCCGTGGCTTACACTTAATAGTAAACCCTATCCTCTTTTTTTAAAAATGCTATTATTTACCCCAGTGATAAGCCAGCTTCAGAGTGGTCTCTTCTGCCTTAACACGATCACGATGGTTTAGCTCCTTTAGGTATTACTAAAATAATGGACGCTTAGTACAGAATATACAAGCTTCTCAGCCAGACTGTAGCATTTTAAATTTACATACATACACTTACTCTGCAGTGAATTACAACTACATGCAATGGGTCACTGTTCATCCAAGATTCCATTGCCTTACAGATGGAACACATTTTATCCAGAGGGGGAGCATGTAGCTCAGGCCAGCCCATGTCCATTACCTTTGTACAAAAAAAAAAATGTGTTTAATCATTTGGAACAATCATGTGTAAAACAACTTTTCAAAGCCCAACAACAGTCTAAACTTTTTATTTTGCTTTGGATAGAGGGGAAAATAGAGAGTCTCTGTCACGTTTTATTGTTGCCTGTATCCCTATTTGGAAGATGTTCTCTCACTGTTAGGAGTGAAAGTGAGAATAATTCTCTTCAACAGTAAAAGAGACAAATACATACACATTTTAAGGGCTGATGCACATGAACAGTTTAATGCGCAAATGGTCTCTAGCGTAAATATTTTAGTGTTTTTCCACACCTGGGTAGCAACAGGTAGCACATACAGCCAGCCAAACAAGTAATGGCTGTATGTAGCTGTACTCGGGTAAACGTAGATGCTTTTCATATGCGTATAAACACTGATGTGCTCAAGCATCCGTGTTTATCCAAGCCCAGCTGTGTATAGCTATTCACTTCTATAGACAGCGTATACTGTACCACCTGCGGTTCCTTGGGCATGGAGAAACACCAGAAGCTTTTCACTAGAGCATACTTGTGCCTCAAACCACCTGCATGAATGAGTCCTTAGTGGGAAAGGGCTAGAAATGATATCAGAGACAGAACTGATGGGAAATCACAGACTTCTTAAAGTGGTTGTCAATTTAAAAAAAAAACAAACAAAAAAAAAAAACACACCCCTGCAAGAGAAAGGCATAATGAGCTAGTATGCATTGCATACTAGCTCATTATGAAATACTTACCTTAGATCGAAGCTGCAGCAGTGGTCCCCGAACACCAATATGACCAGCGACATGCTGAGTCTGTCGTCTTCCAGGATCCCGGGTGCCGACTAATCACAGCGCGGACCCCAGCGCTGTGATTGGCAGGAGCCGCGCTGACGTCACTCCCACGCATGCGCACGGGAGCTGTCATTTACAGCACACTTAGTGAAGAAACGGCCCAGTCGGGCAGTTTCTTCACTGCGCATGTGCCGATGACGTCAACACATGCATTTACATTGTATATCTCCTAAACTGTGCAGGTTTGGGAGATATGCAGGGTACCTACAGGTAAGCCTTATTATAGGTTTACCTGTAGGTTAAAGTGATTGTCATGACTTGACAACCACTTTAACTCTTCTCTACTTCAAAATAAATTGAAAAAAAAAAACAGTCTGGAACTGAGTGTTACACAGAATTTTTTTGACTTACCGTAAAATCCTTTTCTCTGAGTTCATGGACAGACACAGCAATCCATATTTTTTGACCAGTGGGTTGTATCGCCCTCTACAGGAGTAGGACTAGGCAGAAAAAAGAAAAAAAAGACTTGACTACGCCTATGGGCAGTCCTAGGTGATATACACCCCCCTCTCTGCTATAGGCCTTCAGTTTAGTAACAAGCAGTATCAGAAGCATCAAAACTCCTAAGAGGGGTGGGTGCTGTGTCTGTCAATGAATTAAGAGAAAAGGATTTTACGGTAAGTCAAAAAAGTCATATTTTCTCTTTCATTCATTGACAGACACAGCGATCCATATTTCTTGACAGTGGGACGTCCCAAAGCAGTGTCAAACATGAGATGTGGGATAACGAAGAAAAAACCCCAAGCTAACACAAGAGCCAACTAGGTAACAGGAGCTCAACCGATCAACTGGATTCCACCTGAACAAACCGCAGTCTGCAAAAAATGCGTCCAAAAGCAGTATCTGCAGATGCCAGCATATCCACTTCGTAGAATGTTGTGAAAGACTACACCTACTACCAGGAGGCCATCAGCCAAATGTCGCAACCGACGCCTGATGACAGAAGACCCAAGAAACACTAAGCACCCGAGTAGAGTGTGCCGTAACAGGGAAAAAGGGGAACCTGACCCCTGAAAGAATATGTCAGAGTCATTATCGGTCTGAGCCATCGAGAAATGGTCACAAGCGAAGCAGACAACCCCATACTCAGTCCGACCGCATCAAAAACCATGAGTCCAACTCTCTGACAAGACTCAGGGGCTGGCAGATATACCTGATCACCCCAAATCCCGTAGGAAATGTGGACAAGGAACAGAGAGATGAACACATTATTCAAAAGGAAAAACACCAAGGCCAGACCCCACGGCGGTAGAAGAGACTGCACCAGTGGAGACAGACTTCGAGCCCCTGAACCACGCTGAAGAAAACCACCAAGGCTGACACCTAGTACTTGAAGGTAGTCAAGCCCATGTCCGCTCAATCCTCCGTGGAGGGAGGGCAGAATTGGAACCACAGAGAAGGACGAAAGTGTCACATTCGGTGGTAGCTTTCCCTAGAGGGAGACTCCTCAGTCTCCAGCAGTGCCAGAACAACAGCACCTGGCTATCACAGCCAGGTCGTCAAAACAAAACCACTGACTGTAAGCAAGACGAAAGAACGGCCCTAGGGACCGCAGATCCTCCTCGAAAGATAGTCCCCAAGGAACATAAATGACCAGGCATACCAGGTCAGCTTACCCAGACTGACAGTATCATCCGGCAACAAAAGAGTAACCGGAATCCCTGCGCCCATGATCCCGTGCAAAGGTCACAGCCAAAGCTGGTGAAGAGGAGGAACCTAGACCTAATGATACCAGGCCACCAGAACATGTGAAAAGCCCACCAGAAGATCCCGTGACCGAGCCCAAGCGATCGGTCCCTTTCTGTTGAGCTGGTACGCACAAGGTGCCCATCGAAAAACCCATCCGAGGAAAACATGGCTCAGCGAAAGACACCCCAGTGGTTCCACGCTAGCCGCCTGAGGCATCCGCCTGCCAGAATTTCAATCCCGGGAAACGTACGTAGGAGAGGTCTGCACCAGGAAACCCCGAAGACGATACGCCCACGATCCAGAAAAAAGGCTGAGTCCTTGCCATCCATACATGGAGAGAAAGGATTTGCTCTGTCAAGGAACCAAAGAATGAAGCCACCAGACCAGGAAACCCTTGGCTTCCTGATCCAGCCTATCTGACCGCCCAAAGACCTTGGGCACTAGTCCCATTACGCCAGGAACTCCCTTAAAGGGAGCTTACATGGAACTGTGCAATGGAAATGCCTCGAAATGAGGTACCAGTTGAACTAACAACCACATGTAGGTCCGCAAGGGCCCAACCTGTCTGACACCATAGACAAAATGCGGCAAACAACTCCTGGAGCTTTGTCCAGATATCGAAAACACTCTGGCCAGAACTGGGGTCCGAGTCAGGCCCAGATAACCCAGTGTTCCGGAAAGAGCCAGAGCGGACTCGTGGTAGTATAGAAGCCAACTGGATTCTGTCAAGGTCAGTATACGAGCTATGTCGCCTCATGGGGCAGTCGAGGATCTGCTCGCAGAAAAGGGTCAACCAGGTAGCCCAGGAACGCAACCCCCGCTGACATAACCAGGGGAATGACGGTGAGAACCAAAGGCAACACCACAAGTCGGTAATACTCTCCTCCCACAGCAAAAACGGAGGGAGTGCTGAGGTCGGACACATAGTGGAGTTCGAAAGCAGACATTCCAGATATCGAAGAAAGACAGAAAGGTCCCCAAGATTAAGGGACGCCATCACCATGCGGATGGACTCCATTCTGAGCTACCCTGCCCGCAAAAGTAGGTCAGAGCCTTGATGTCCAGATCCACCGCACCATGCCCTCCATCTTTTGAGCGTGAACAAGACTGAAGAAAAAAAATGTTTCAACAGGAACCGGGACAAGCACACCCCGAAGAAACAGGGTTTGTACAGCCCCACGAGGAGAACTGCAAACTGTCTGGTAACAGACGGCTATATGGGAGGGAAGAAAAAAAAACCTAATTTTTGAGGAACAAGGCCATAACACTATCTCGTAACCGAAGATCAAGATGACCCTCTCATTCCAGAATGAGGGCGCACCCCGAGCCAAAGATGCCTTGTCCGCAGGTCATAAAAACCCGATCTCGGCTTGCCAGAGCAGGTCCGTCTGGAACCTCCCAAGGAGGGTTTGAAAGGTTTCGAAACCCTGACAGTGGACACTGAAGAATGAAAGAACTGTGTGCCTCGAAAGGAGGACCAGAGTGGAAACCAAGAGCTCATTAACCAGGGGGACTGCGATCAAGAGACATAGCAGACCAACCGCAGGTCCCTAGATCAACAGATCAGCCAATCAGCACAGACAGGGGAATTCAGCTCCAGACATGACCGCCAGATCTGTAAAACCGGAGATTTCCCTACCGGCATCATGGTATTCTCATGGTGTTAAGAGACAGGGGAATATACCACTTGTGGAAACAGTCCCCTTCTTAACGAGGGTCCCCCAAAGGAGTACCCCACCACGATCCTCCTTTGGATCACAAAGGGGCACTGTAAACCCCCCCCCCCCCATGCTTCCTGGGCAAATGTTGCCAGATAGCAGGGAAAAGGGAATGCTTCTACCGTGCCAGACGTCCCCGTCCACCACTTCAGTGATGGAGGAACCATCCTCACTACGTGACCGAACAGGGAGCATGGGTACCAAACTGTAAGGCGGGCCACTACTGTGGCCAGATTGTTTGAGGTCCCGCACAGGAGCCCCCACACTGGTCTAGGCCCTGCACAGGGGACGCCGCCGATGCCCCCACACAGGGAACCCAGGTCGAGACCCCTCTCCAAGTCAGGCCCAACACAGGGGGTGCCCCCGAGGCCCCTCACAAGAGGCACAGGCTGAGGCCCCTCACAGGGGGCATCAGCCACAGGGGTCCCACACAGGGGACACCAACTTAGGTCCCACATAGGGCCCGCCACCGAGGCCCCTCACAGGGAGCACTGGCTGAGGCCCTTACCCAGGGGACGCCACAGAAGTCCCTTACAGGAAACGCAACTGAGGTCCCGCACAGGGGACACCACCGAGGTCCCACACAGGGGACACCACCGAGGTCCCACACGGGGATACCACTGAGGTCCCTCACAGGGGACACCGCCGAGGTCCCGCTCAGGGAACGCAACCGAGGTGCCGCACAGGGAACGCAACCGAGGTGCCGCACAGGGAACGCAACCGAGGTGCCGCACAGGGAACGCAACCGAGGTGCCGCACAGGGAACGCAACCGAGGTCTCGCACAGGGGATGCCACTGAGGACCCGCATCGGGGACGCCACTGAGGTCCCTCACCGGGGACACCATTGACGTCCCTCACCGGGGACACCACAGAGGTCCCTCACAGGGTACGCAACCAAAGGAGGAGGTGAACCCCGGATGGACCGACCACCCCAGGGAGTATCCGAACCCCACACTTGTCCAGGGAAGGAGAGGTGGGGGCCCCCTACTCACCGATCCAGCGGAAGCCATGCGGGTACGCTCCCAGACAGATCCTTCTCATCCCTCATTGGGGGGGCTGTCGGCCATGAGGAATGCTGCGACTCAAGGCCTAAACCCGGTCTTTTGCGACCTCGTGAGACGTTAACTTCGCATTGCCAGCCCTCGTCCAGTGGGGCTATGTTGTGGTCGACCTAGCGTGGAGCTGCGGTCTGCATGCGCTTGCTAGCCAGACTGGGGAGACCCTCTGGTCCTATAGTGACCAGTCCATCACCCAGTCTGGCAGTTGATTGTAGATACACCAGAAAAAAATCCAGGGAAAAAGAAAATAGCAAACAAAAAAATTTTGCCAGGATTAGAGATCCCAGCAGGGAGCCACGTCCTTACTCCTGACTAGGCAGAAAAAAAACTGAAGGTCTATAGCAGAGAGGGGGGGGCATATATCACCTAGGACTGCCCATAGGGGTAGTCTTTTTTCTGCCTAGTCCTACTGGCAATATAACCCACTGGTCAAGAAATATGGATCGCTGTGTCTGTCAATGAGCGAAAGAGAAAAAGTTCTCTTACAACAATGACTTTTAAAGCAGAACTCCTTTTTCCCCATGTCCTTGTTGCTGATCTCTTACCTTCACCAACTATGCCATCCATCTTCTGCTGAGCTCTGTAGTTCCTCTGCAATAGCCTGCTGAACTCGCTGAAAAAATGCTTTTCCCCTGTGACATCCTGCTTGCACGACTGCTGGAGCCTCTCCATCCTGTAGTGCTAGCAGCAGTCTGACACACCCACTTGTAGTTTTTCTAACAGCGAGCAGGGACTTGATTTCCGCCCTGCTCACTGTTGTGGGCGGAGGGGGTCTCACAGCCCCCGGTCTGTGCTGCCCATAGAGCTGGTTTCCTTTCCTCCTCTGTTCCCTCCTCCTCCTCCCTGCCAGCACAGCCCCCCGCCTGCCCTCTCATGAACAGAGCAGAGATTTCAGCTATGCCAGGAATTCCTGGTATGTCTGGCATGGGAGTGGTGTTTTCACAAAGCAGACATGCCAGGCATACCAGGAATTCCTGGCATGCCTGCTACACCGCTGTAATCCGTGATCCCCATCGCCGCATTGTAATAGACAGCGCAGAGTGCACTGTTCCAATGCGGGGATAGGAAGAGAAAGATCAGTGTTTTCACATAGCAGGCATGTTAGGCATACCAGGAATTCCTGGCATGCCGGCTATGTGAAAACACCGATCTTTCTCTGATAAGCGGCATTGGTGGGCACTGTTGAGCAGCACTGGTGGGCACTGATGAGCAGCACTGATGGGCACTGATAAGCGGCACTGGGCACTGATAAGTGGCACTGGTGGGCACTGATAAGCAGCACTGGTGGGCACTGATAAGCAGCACTGGTGGACACTGATAAGCAGCACTGGGTACTGGTGGGCACTGATAAGCAGCAAGGGCAATAAGTGGCACTGTGCACTGATAAGCGGCACTGGTGGGCACTGATAAGCGGCACTGGTATGACAGCACTGATAAGCGGCACTGGTATGACCACACTGATGGGCACTGATAAGCAGCAATGGGCACTGATAAACAGCATTGGGCACTGATAAGGGACAATGATAAGCGGCACTGGTGGGCACTGATAAGCAGCACTGGGGGGGCACTTATAAGCAGCACTGGGGGGGCACTGATAAGCAGCAATGGGCATGGTCACGGCGAATAGTAACAGGGAATAGTCACGGGTTACGAC
>BLSH010054920.1:976628-996110 GCA_018402905.1 Glandirana rugosa | reverse complement strand
CTCCCGAACGTGCGTAAGCAAAGGTGGTTAGTTGATGGAGTATATCTGCCACATAGAATCTTGAGATTCTTAAGGTAAATGGGTGGCAGAGGAGGTCTGTAGGAAGCAAGGGGTTAAGTATTGGTCACACCTTGCTCCCCAGCTGGGGTATAATTTTTCCTGACCTGGGTGTAATAGGTGGTAGTGCTGAGAGAGTAGGAGCAGGCTGTGAGTGAACATGCCTGCAGGACTGAAGCAGACTCAGTGAGGTCTATCTGTTAGCCAGGAGGCTTATATTCATTTAATGGACTTTTGGTTTTGGGACTGTTTTTTCTACCCCTGCGAGGGAGACCTTTCTGTTATCCTTATTTGCTGAATGAATAAACATGGGCAGGAAGCCCTTAACCTGACATACGGCTGGATTACATGTTTGGGGTCAACCTCTCCACTTGAAGCTAATCGCCCACAATTGGTGGAAACGAATGCGTGCAAGCCCTCTACTGATCCACACTGAAAGGCGAGTTTGCTGGATACACTGTATACCTGTTGTTAAAAGACTGCATTGAAATAAGCTTTGCGAACATCCTGGCTCAGCAGCAGCAAGCTGCTGTACAACAAGAAGAAACAAATAGAACTTTGACAGCTCAGCAGCAGCAAGCCCAAGCAGCCAACCAGCAAGCTGTGGCTGCCCTGGCTCAGGCGACTGGGGCTCAAGTTGCTGCCCTGGCTCAGGCAACAGAGGCAAATGTGGCTGCTTTGGCTCAGGCAGCTGAGAAAGACCGACAGACCTTAGCTGAAATACTGCAGCGGATGCCAGCTCAGACTGCATATGTCTCCACAGGGTCCCCTGGTGACACCCTGCCAGGCACCAAAAGTCACCTTCTACAAAAAATGACATTCCAGGATGATATGGAGGCCTTCCTGTGTACATTTGAAAGAACTGCTGAGGGGCAGGCCTGGCCTAAAGACCGCTGGGCTGCGCTGGTGGCCCCACTGTTAGAAGGCGACTCCCAAAAGGCATACTTTGACTTGTCCGCTGAAGATGTCAGCGATTATGACAAACTAAAGGCTGAGATCTTGCGAAATCTGGGAGTCACCGCGGCAGTAAGAGCACAGCGAGTACACAGCCGGAGTTTCAAGGCAGATGTATCCCCCGGCTCCTAAATGTATGACCTAATCAACCTGGTCAAACAGTGGCAACAACCTGAGATACTGACAGGGCCCCAGATAGTGGATAGAGTTGCAATGGACCGGTTCCTGAGAGCTCTACCTCCTGAGTTGCAGAGGTGGGTGAGGCAATCTGATCCATATTCAAAGGACGTTCTAGTTGAGCTGGTGGAATGCTACTTGGCGGCAGAGGACCTGGTCGCTGGATCTGCAGCTTCACGATCCCTGATAGTCAAAAGACCCCCTCCTGTGGCCGCCCGGTCAACCCCAGTAACACCATTGGTAAAGCCGAAAAGAGGAAGTCCTGAAAGGCCAGTGAGAGTGTTCAGAGCATCACCCCCAGTTGAAAGACCCCGCCCGGGAAGCCCCAGAGGAAGCCGTGGGCATCCTCAGTGTTGGCGGTGCAGTGAGCGGGGGCACATCACTGCCAAGTGTCTCTTGAACCCTGAGCCTATGGAATGTGACGTAGTTCGATGTATGTCCCTGTTTGCTCGCCCGGGCCTGGTCGCTGATCCGGACATGCAGACTGCAGAGTGGAGTCTGGGAAGTTATCAGGTCTTCTCTGTTGGAGCTGAAGTGAAAAAAACCCACCAACAATAGAGCCATATGTCGAGGAGATACAGAGGAGACCCCCGGGGGCGAGACAAGGAAAAGACCAGTACAGTGATACCTCTGTGTGCAAGGCTGCTAGCACACCTCAGGTGAGGGGCTAGAACACACTAAGGAAAAGTCACGTTTGAATCACTGTTGATCATCAGCGCATTGTTTTACTATCACCATTGAAGAATTTAAAGAGACAAGGACTTGAATTTAATGATACCACTTATTGATTTTTATTTTAATTTTGCTTTTTTTCATTCATTATATACTTTTAATTTCAATCTATCTTTAATCTATCTAAATCTGTTTTTTGCCACATGTGATCTTTATATATGCACATTTGAGCTCACCAATCATTCACTAATTTGAAACTATTATGAATGTTATTAGTGCTCACCCCTGAGACACACACTTTAGTCCATTAGGGGTTCACTTTTGAAACATAAATTTCAAACACCTGCATTATCATCTTGTTACAATTTTCCCATATGAATATGCAAATTTTTTTTGTACTATATCATATACATGATATATTTCAACCAAAGAGATAGCGCTGCACTATTCCCCTTGGTTTTTAGTCTGTTAAAATAGTCTTGGATAACTATTAAGTGTCAGCAGCTGTCTACACCATTTGACCCACCTAATTTTCAATAATAGCCACTAAGTGGTAGCACAGAGGTATCCTTTTAATTTTAAAAGAGAAAACAGTTTTTGCAACACCTGAGGGGTTATGGCAGTATGTGCGGATGCCCTTTGGGTTAAATGGAGCTCCCGCTACATTCCAGCAGATGATGGATGAGATCTTTAGGCCGCATCAGTGTTATTCTGCAACCTATCTAGATGATGTGGTTATTTGGAGCACAGATTGGGAAAGTCATCTACCCAAAGTTTGGCTTAACCCGCAAACCCACAGAAGTGTGCCATAGGGTTAGAAGAGGCCCGGTATCTGGGATACACCATTGGGCGGAGCCTAATCAAACCCCAAGTCCATAAGGTAGAAGCCATTAAAGACTGGCCTGCCCCTGCCCCAAAGAAACAAGCGAGAACCTTCCTAGGCATGGTTGGGTATTATTGAAGGTTCATCCCAAACTTTGCCGCACTGGCAGCACCCTTAACTGACCTCGCCAAAAGAGAAAGCTCCTCTGTAGCAATTAAATGGAATCCTGAGGCTGAAGCAGCTTTCTAAAGCCTGAAGGAGGCGCTATGTAACAAGTCTGTGTTGGTGGCCCCAGACTTTAGCAAGGAGTTTGTAGTCCAGACCGATGCCTCCAGTATAGGTATGGGGCTGTTTTGTCACAACTGGTAAGCAGAGAACAACACGTGGTGGTCTATTTGATTCGGAAGCTGACCCCGGCAGAGGAAATTACAGTATTGTGGAGCGAGAGTGCTTGGCCATTAAGTGGGCCTTAGAGGCTCAACATACTACTTGCTGGGGTGCCACTCCAACAGACCATGCTCCCTTGAAATGGATGGCCCAGGCTAAGGATTATAAAGAAAGGGTTACCCGTTGGTTCCTGGCCCTCCAAGATTTTTCATTTAAAGTGGAGCACAGAGCTGGTTGTAACCACAAAAATGCAGATGCCCTTTCTAGAACCCACTGTTTAATAGCCAGTGTTCGAACCCACTGGTTCAAACAGAGGGGGGAGATATGTGACAAACAGCCCATGTCAGTTGTTGATGGAGCATATCTGCTACATAGAATCTTGAGATTCTTAAGGTAAATGGGTGACAAGGAGAGGTCTGTAGGAAGCAAGTGGTTAAGTATTGGTCACACCTTGCTCCCCAGCTGGGGTATAATATTGCCTGACCTGGGTGTAATCGTTGGTGGTGCTGAGAGAGAAGGAGCAGGCTTAACATGCCTGCAGGATTGAATCAGACCCAGTGAGGTCTATCTGTTAGCCAGACGGCTTATATTCATTTCATGGACTTTTGGTTTTGGACTGTTTTTTTCTAAAGGGAGACCTTTCGGTTATCCTTATTTGCTGAATGAATAAACATGGGCAAGAAGCCCTTAACCTGACATAAACTTGATTACATGTTTGGAGAACCTCTTCACTTGAAGCTAATCGCCCTATATATATATATATATATATATATATATATATATATTTATATATTTCAAGAGGGGGTACAGTGCCAAGGCATTTTTCAACAACAGGTTTGATACACCACCTGAAAACACGTCATCCAGATCAGAATGCAGAATACAAGAAAACAGTGCAGCTTCCAAAAAAATGCAAGCACATTAAGTTCTACACAATCTGTGGCCACAGTCTTCCAAAAGGCTAAAAAATTTACAAGTAACAGTCCCAAAGCTCGTGGCATTACAGATAAAATTATGGAATGGAACATATTGCCGGCGCTACACCCTACCAAGCAGACGCTACTTTTCAGATACCTGTCTACCCGAATGGTTTAGCAGTGCTACAAAATACGCTCATGATAACCGACATCACAGCAATCAGTTTTACTGCCGACATTTGGAGTTCAGACGTCAGTCCTACAAGCATGCTTAGCCTGACAGCGCAGTGGATAGATGGCAAATTTCAATTGCAAAACATCCTACTTAACGCACGTGAGTTTATTGGATCACATACTGCAGCAGCAATATCTGATGCTTTAAAAACCACGCTTGACACTTGGCACATTGAGAAGTCTAAAGTGCAACTGATTGTCCGAGATAATGCGCAGAACATGGCAAAGGCTATGGAGGAAGGTGAACTTAAAAGCATACTGTGTATGGCCATGCTACAATTGGCTGTGAATGAGGGATTGCTGAGTCAGTGCACCATATCAGATATAGTATCAAAAGGAAGAAAAATTGTGGGTCACTTTAAGCATTCTCTGCTTGCTTATTCCAGATTACAAGCCTTGCAGATACAGTTTAGAATGCCCCTAAAACGACTGCAGCAAGATGTAGCCACTCGGAACAGCACCTACTATATGCTCCACAGTCTTTTAGAACAAAAACGTGTTTTAGCTGCAAACATTGCCGAGTACGAACTGCCGGCAACATTGAGCGCACATCAGTGGATGTTAGTTGAAAATTGTTTGTCTCTCCTGACTCCATTTGAACAGTCAACAAAAGAAATAAGCCCAGCTAATGCTTCCATTGCTGAAGTTATTCCCTTGATTGCTGCACTGAAGCGTCTGCTAGGAAAAGAGGTAAAAACAGACCATGGTGTAAAAACGGCTAAAACCACTCTACTGGAGGCCGTTAACAACAAAGTTCAAGACATTGAGTCCAACCCTCTGTACTGCATTGAAACAGTTCTAGATCCTCGATTTAAAGACCATTATTTTAATGCAGAGAAAAAGCAGCGTGCACGGGAAATGATACAGGCTGCACAAATGGAGGTGTTAGAGGCATCTGGTGAAGGAGTTTTGAGGTGAAGCAGGAGGAAACTATACCAGAGGAGGAAACTATACCAGAGAAACGGCCGCATACAAGTGAAGAGGAACACACTCCCTCGCTATCTGACATGTTTGAAGAAATTTTACATGAATGCACCCCGGTCCATAGCAGTGCCACAACAACTGCAGCTACCCAACAGCTGGAGATTTATTTAGCTGAACAGCATATCGCCAGAAGCGACAATCCCCTTGAGTACTGGCGCATGAACGAAAAACGTTTTTCACTGCTTGCACGCAGTTATTTATCTGCCCCAAGCACCAGTACAGAGAGTGAGAGACTATTCAGTATAGCATCTCATATTCTTGATGAGAAGAGGAACCGTCTCTCCTGTGAGAAAGCTGAACAACTTTTGTTCTTGAAGTGAAATCTGCCACTTTTACTGAAACTGAAATAGTTAATTTTAACTAGTATCTATTTCAGTTTCAGAAGTTAAACAGTAGCACAGTCCAATTTGGAATTGTAGACACTAGACACTTGAGGTCATTGTAGCCGTATTAGTGCAATTGTGCCAGAGAAAATTGAGTACTGTCTGTGATACTTTATTTGCACTAACATGAAACTTTTCAGGACAAGCTTTCGGGGTATCTCCCCTTCTTCAAGGTCCAAGCAGTACTGAATAAAAACAGTTTTAGCCAAATGTTAAAAAAAGAGAAGAAAATAAAAAAAAGAAAAAACCTCAGAGGGAAAGGAGAAAGAGGAAAAACAAACGAATACAAATCAATATATAAGGCCATGGTAATGAAACTAGCTGCAGAGATAGTGAGATAAGACAGGCAGAGTTATAGACTGGGGAGGGGAGGGGGGGGGGGGGTAACAGTAACAGAGGGGGTCATAAAACTTTAGAATAATGAGTGAGAAAACCTATATCCAAGTTTAAGCCGTTATTTTTTGTGTCAAAAAGAAGAATCATTCTTAGTTCAAACATTTTCCTTTCCTGCATGGTTCCGAAATTCCCTTTAAGAACTAAAACATTGAGGTTTTTAATAGTGTGGTCCGGTTGTGAAAAATTATGTCCCACCGGTGTGCAGAAATAATCTTCTTTATGATTCTTGATGGAATGTCTGTGTGTAAATTCATCCTTGTTTGCAATTTCTGTCCTGTTTCCCCAACATAAGATCCTTTGTTGCACCCATTGCATTGAATGAGGTATACCACATTACTAGAGGTACAGCTGTATGATCCCATGATATTGAAGGTCCCATTTGTGTGTGTGACACTTTCGGATAGATTGATCTGGTTGCACAGTTTGCAATGTTTTTTATTGCAGGGTTTGCTTCCATTATTTGTGACTTCATAAATCAGAGTGAAGTTTCCTACTGATTAGTTATTGTCTGAGATTGGGTGGTTGCCTGAAAGCCAATATTGGGGGTTGCTGGAATATTTCTTTCAGCGTATCATCTTCTGTTATAATGGGTTGTAAATCTTTGATTATCTTTTTTATCCCTTCTAGTGCTGGGTTGTATGTAGTGACTAGAGGGACAAAGTTATTTGTTTTTTTCTCTTTGTATTGGAGTAGATTTTCTCTTTGGGTTTTAAAGGCTGTGTTTATGCTGTTGTTTATGGTTTTGTCTTTGTACTTTTTCTTATGGAAGGAGTCTGCCAGTGTTCTGAGATGTTTATCTCTGTCCTCTGGGTCTGAACATATTCAGTGGTATCTGATGGCCTGGCTGTGTATGATGGCCCATTTAGTGTGTTGGGGTGAAAACTGGAACTATGGCATCGGTCAGTCAGTTTTCTGTATATCGAAGTGTGAAGCTTCTCATCTCTGATGTATACTGTAGCGTCTAGGAAGTTGACATGTGTGTTTGAATAATCCATTTTTAGTTTGATAGATGGGTGAAAGGTGTTGATCAATGAGCCAAACTTTTTTAAATTTTCTTCACCTTCAGTCCATATCATAAAGATATCATCAATATAACGATAATATCTGTATGGCTTATGTTGTATGCTGTTCAGGAATTTTTCCTCCAGGTCAGCCATAAATAAATTTGCATATTGGGGTGCCATTTTACTTCCCATAGCAGTACCCATACACTGGAGATAGATGTCATTGTTGAAAGTGAAGTAGTTGTGTGTGAGAATGAATTTGATGAGCTGTGTAACATCCTCAGCAGTGTATTTGTGGTTTGGTGAGGATGATAAGAATCTGTGACATGCAGCCAATCCATCCTTGTGAGGGATGTTACTGTACAGAGATTCTACATCCATAGTGACTTGAAGTGTATTAGGTGGTAATTGTTGTATATTGTTGAGCTTGTTAAGAAAATCTGTGGTGTCTTGCAGGAAACTTGAAGTGTTCTTGACTAACGGTCTTAGCATATTTTCAACAAGGCCTGAGATATGTTCAGTAAGTGTATTCATACCCGTTATGATGGGTCTGCCTGGATTTCCTGGTTTATGAATCTTGGGTAGCATGTAGAAGTCTCCAATTTCTGGATTATGCGCAATCGCATTGATAACTTCTGAATGCAGGGGACTTGGCATTGTTTTAATGAGACCTTTTTATTGCTTAGTAAAATCCTAGGTCGGATCATAGTCCAGTTTTTCGTAGTAAGTAGTATTTGCCAGCTACCCCTGGCCCTCTTGTATATATTTGTCTGTATCCATCACAACGACTGCTCCTCCTTTATCTGCTGGTTTGATGGTTATGGCCTGATTATTGCGCAGATCGTGTACAGCTCTTCGCTCCAGTGGTGAAAGGTTGTATAATATTTTCCAGGCAAATCCAGGCATGAATACACTTACTGAACATATCTCAGGCCTTGTTGAAAATATGCTAAAACCGTTAGTCATGAACACTGCAAGTTTCCTGCAAGACACCACAGATTTTCTTAACAAGCTCAACAATATACAACAATTACCACCTAATACACTTCTAGTCACTATGGATGTAGATTCTCTGTACAGTAACATCCCTCACAAGGATGGATTGGCTGCATGTCACAGATTATTATCCTCACCAAACCACAAATACACTGCTGAGGATGTTAAACAGCTCATTGAATTAATTCTTACACACAACTACTTCACTTTCAACAATGACATCTATCTCCAGTGTATGGGTACTGCTATGGGAAGTAAAATGGCACCCCAATATGCAAATTTATTTATGGCTGACCTGGAGGAAAAATTCCTGAACAGCATACAATATAAGCCATACAGATATTATCGTTATAATGATATCTTTATGATATGGACTGAAGGTGAAGAAAATTTTAAAAAGTTTGGCTCATTGATCAACACCTTTCATCCATCTATCAAACTAAAAATAGATTATTCAAACACACATGTCAACTTCCTAGACGCTACAGTATGCATCAGGGATGACAAGCTTTCCAGTTTTCATCCCCAACACACTAAATGGGCCATCATACACAGCCAGGCCATCAGATACCACCGAATATGTTCAGACCCAGAGGACAGAGATAAACATCTCAGAACACTGGCAGACTCCTTCCATAAGAAAGGGTACAAAGACAAAACCATAAACAGCAGCATAAAGACAGTCTTGAAAACCCACAGAGAAAATCTACTCCAATACAAAGAGAAAAAAAGCAAATAACCGTGTCCCTCTACTCACTACATACAACCCAGCACTAGAAGGGAGAAAAAAGATAATCATAGATTTACAACCCATTATAACAGAAGATGATACTCTGAAAGAAATATTCCAACAACCCCAATATTGGCTTTTAGGCAACCACCCAATCTCAGACAATAACTAATTAGCAGGAAACTTCACTCTGATTATGAAGCCACAAATAATGGAAGCAAACCCTGCAATAAAAACGTTGCAAACTGTGCAACCAGATCAGACTATCCAAAAGGGTCACACACACTAATGGGACCTTCAATATCATGGGATCATACAGCTGTACCTCTAGTAATGTGTTATACCTCATTCAATGCAATGGGTGCAACAAAGGATCTTATGTTGGGGAAACAGGACAGAAATTGCAAACAAAGATGAATTTACACAGACATTCCATCAAGAATGATAAAGAAGATGATTTCTGCACACTGGTGGGACATCATTTTTCACAACCGGACCACACTATTGAAAACCTCAATGTTTTAGTTCTTAAAGGGAATTTCAGAACCTCGCAGGAAAGGAAAACGTTTGAACAAAGAATTATTCTTCTTTTTGACAAAAAAAAATAACGGCTTAAACTTGGATATAGGTTTTCTCACTCATTATTCTAAAGTTTTACGACCCCCTCTGTGACTGTCACCCCCCCTCCCCTCCCCAGTCTATAAATCTGCCTGTCTTATCTCACTATCTCTGCAGCTAGTTTCATTACCATGGCCTTATATATTGATTTGTATTTGTTTGATTTTCCTCTTTCTCCTTTCCCTCTGAGGTTTTTTCTTTTTTTTTTTTTCTTCTCTTTTTTTTAACATTTGGCTAAAACTGTTTTTATTCAGAACTGCTTGGACCTTGAAGAAGGGGAGATACCCCGAATGCTTGTCCTGAAAAATGTTATGTTAGTGCAAATAAAAAAGGACAGTACTCAATTTTCTCTTAGACACTAGACAGACACTGACAGTAGTAGTTGTAGTTGTTGTGCCACTTTTGCACTAATGGACTGTAAAGTTGAAACCTCAAACTTTAAATAAGTTATAGAATAGAGAGGGTAGTAGTAGGACAGGCCCTTTGCTATTCTTATTCTTGCTTGTTCTTGTTTTTTTTTACTAGTTCTACAGGTTTTTTGCACTAATTTTCAATTTAAAAGAGAACTCCAGCTTTTGAACCAATTTGAACTGAGCGCCGCTTCTGTAGACTAGACTGACTGTAGACTAGCCTGTGTTCCGGGAAGTCTCGGCTCCACTCATACCCAGAGCACAGTGCGGTACGGGTATACTGTATGTATGTAGATGGCCGCAACTACATACATACAGTTTTATCGCACATGCAGAGGGCTGACCGCTTAGGGAGAAAACTTAGGGAAATTTAGTTCTCATTTAAGTTGAAAATAAAAGAATTAAAAAAAATATAGACAATTAGACATATAAATTATCTATGTTATTTTTTACAGGGAAACTGTGAACAGAATAACGGCCTTCTGACATAAAAAAAAAGGATATGAAACAGTATAGGTCAGAGGCCAGGCCTGCCAGTGCCCAGGCATTGCCATTCTTGTTGTTGGTAGTTCTTTCTACTTTATTAATATGGAAAACTAATTCGGGTCCACCTGGATGGCTGCCAGGGACCTATAATTATGGATTACTAAGGTACCACGTCCCTAATTCATAGATAAAATAGAGAAGGAGGATAGCGCCTGGGACTTTATAGGTACCATAAAATAAATCCTTCACAGGAACCAATAATTATAAAATTAATGTTTTTATTAAATTTTTTTAAAAAGAACTCACAAATCTGAGTATCTAATCCAAAAGTATTCAGAAAAAAGCAGAACATCAATATAAAAACATATTTCGCCTACTTCATCCCCTTGAATTCCCTCATAGAAAGTGGGTCCTAATATGCCAAGAGCTATACCTATCCAAACATTGAAATGGTGTCCTGTCTCACAGTGGTTTTGGAAGAGGGGGGGACCCACCAATCCGACCAACACAAGACCCGTAAAGACAGCCACATTAAAGGTATCAATAAAAAGTGTTGGGATTTTTCCAAAATTCGCAGTTGCTGGTATAGTCCGGCAATAGAACCCACGATCATGCCTTTGGGGATTCCTCTTAACATGTTTTGCGTTCTTAAATATACACGCTTCTTCAGAAGATTGGGGTATGTAGGACTAGTCTGTAATAGATACATAGTTAGAGTACCAAAATTTATAAGAAACAATTTCCAGATACATTACAGTTGCATTTGAACTTACTAATGTGGTCCTTAAACAATGAACCAGGTGCCTTCAAGGTCTGCTCACTCGTCAGCCCTGCGGATGTCGTAAAGGGGGTGTGGGGACGTATAAAGTACTCTCTGTAAAATATTTCATCACCTTGTTTAACATATGGTAATATCTATATAATGCTTGCATCTACACTCAACCATGCCTCAAAAAAGTCAATAGAACCCCGTCGGCATTAACACAATTTTGCAATACCAACTTGGCCCACTAGATGGCCATCCTTCTGGACAAACAACTCGGTACTATATAATTACCAATCATGCTTATATCATCTTAGCAAAACTTATAAGGTGTAGAAGAATTAGACCAAAAGAAAAAATATTAAAGCCAGTTAAAACTGAGCATGGGTACCTGCAATTGAAGGTATTAGGGTTGCTCCCCCTAACTTCACAGCTTCCCCTGTTCAATCATTGCGGAAGTATAGCTGGGTTATAGCTACTATGGTGATAGTTAATATTGCGTAGTGTCCACTCTATCCCACCGTCCCCTAGAGACAGTGCAGATTCTCATGCCGTTCTTGAGTTCTGAATAAAATAAAAGGTCCCAGAATGTACTACATATAAAATAGGAAAGAGGGAAGGGGGGGAAAAAAGAAAAAGAGGCAAGGGAGGTGATGCAGCGGTAAATTCCGGAGGTATTAGGTGGTGTCCTAAAGATTAGATTTCTTTCAGACTTACCAGATAATGAGCGAGGTGGTGTATGAAGGCGCCTGTCTGACACAGGTGTGTAGCCTGGTCAGGACGCGGCGCCGCCTTATACGTCCCGGCCCTGACGTCATCGCCGGGAGACTCCTCTCCTCAGCATACGTCACTAGTGGCCCGGCTGTGTCCCTTGCCATGGCGCATGCGCCGGAGGCGCACAGTCATAGGCTTAGGAATTCCCTCTCAGTATCCCCACAGTAGCGGGGTTAGAGGGACGCCGCACACTGACCAACCCCTCCACAGACCGCAGAGCGGTATTGGGAGGATGGGGTGTACGGCGCTTTCAGCCGCACACCCCAAAACCAGTCCATCTCTCCCAACCCATGATACATGGGGGGAGGAGGGAGTAGGGCTGGTAAACATAGCGACATCCAGTGGCCAAAAAACAGAACAGCCAGCACCTGATACATTGAAGGACCACATATTGCATTGTACAAAAAAACAGCAATTGCAAATAACAATATAACAGAAAAAAAAAAGGAAAAGTCATTATAGCATACATCCTAGGGCCGTGAGGCTTAGTGCATGTCTCATATACTTAATATAGGATCATAACATCAGTGTGTTCCCAGCTGGGGACTGATTTGGATTTATGGGGTTCAAATAGGAGCATTATTAAGGGTTATGGCCTAAGCCTCACAGGGCTGGGGGACCCAGCTCACAAGAATGGTTTATACGGGCAAATCTCGTTCAACCCTGGAGGGTGGGTGGCATTTAATCGTTCAATCCAGAGGGTTTCTTTTTGCAGTATTTTCCTATCCCATTTACCTCCTCTCGGGTCCCGTGGGACCGATTCCAAAACCACAAACGAGGCACATCTTGTATCATATTTATGATAAAGGTCCAGATGCCGACTAACTGGTGTGATCATTTTACCTCCTGACGAATAGTATATATGATCTTGTATTCGTTTTTTGAATGCTCTATAGGTTTTGCCTATATAGAATGCACCACATTGACACTTCATTAGATATATAACTCCTTCTGTTTCACAGTTAGCGTGAAATCTGGGGTAAAATGTTTGACCATTAGGTAGTAGATATTTTGTACTTTCCTGGACCCATGGGCATATATCACATTGCCCACATTGAAATGTTCCCCATCTGGATTGTTCGACATGGGGTTCGCCTTCATAATGACTTGCTGTTAAATGGCTACAAATGGATGGTGCCCTGCGGAATACTAGGTCCGGGGTGTCCCTGACGTACTTTGAGACTATAGGATCCTGTCTCCGAGTATGCCAGTGTCTACCCAAAATTTGTCTCAAAGCATGGTGTTGAGTTGAGAATTGGGTGACAAATTTAACTGTATTGTGTCGTGGACCCGTCTTTGTTTTGTATAGCAGTGACTGTCGATCTTGTCGTAGTGCTTTGTTGTATGCTTTACGCAGGAGGGTTTTAGAATAGCCCCTCCGTAAAAGTCTGTCGCGAAGCCCTGCTGCTTGTTGCTCGAAATCCTCTGTATGTGTACAGTTTCGTTTTAGTCCTATGTATTGGGCATATGGGATGCTTCGTATAAGCATCGGTGGGTGTGCACTACTGGCATGTAAGATGGTGTTACCGGCTGTGGGCTTCCGGAACAAATCTGTCGCCAAACAGCCTGCCTGGTCCAGGAAAATCTCAAGGTCCAAGAAGCTAATAGTAGAGGGATGGTATGACTGTGTCAAGGTTAGGTTGGAGGGGTTTTTGTTCAGAGCCTGTACAAATTTGACAAGTGACGCCTCCGGTCAATACCTCCAGGTACAAAGCGTGGCCATGGGCACCTGCTGTGCACCGGCCTACGCCAATTTGTACCTGGGGGGGGTGGGAGAGGGAGGTATGGCAGTCGGAGAGGTTGGAGGGGTTTGTACAGCATATACTATGCTGGTACAGATATATAGATGATATCTTTCTTATCTGGACAGGACCGGAGGCGTCACTTGTCAAATTTGTACAGGCTCTGAACAAAAACCCCTCCAACCTAACCTTGACACTGTCATACCATCCCTCTACTATTAGCTTCTTGGACCTTGAGATTTTCCTGGACCAGGCAGGCTGTTTGGCGACAGATTTGTTTGGCGACAGATTTGTTCCGGAAGCCCACAGCCGGTAACACCATCTTACATGCCAGTAGTGCACACCCACCGATGCTTATACGAAGCATCCCATATGCCCAATACATACGACTAAAACGAAACTGTACACATACAGAGGATTTCGAGCAACAAGCAGCAGGGCTTCGCGACAGACTTTTACGGAGGGGCTATTCTAAAACCCTCCTGCGTAAAGCATACAACAAAGCACTACGACAAGATCGACAGTCACTGCTATACAAAACAAAGACGGGTCCACGACACAATACAGTTAAATTTGTCACCCAATTCTCAACTCAACACCATGCTTTGAGACAAATTTTGGGTAGACACTGGCATACTCTGAGACAGGATCCTATAGTCTCAAAGTACGTCAGGGACACGCCGGACCTAGTATTCCGCAGGGCACCATCCATTCGTAGCCATTTAACAGCAAGTCATTATGAAGGCGAACCCCATGTCGAACAATCCAGATGGGGAACATTTCAATGTGGGCAATGTGATATATGCCCATGGGTCCAGGAAAGTACAAAATATCTACTACCTAATGGTCAAACATTTTACCCCAGATTTCATGCTAACTGTGAAACAGGAGTTATATATCTAATGAAGTGTCAATGTGGTGCATTCTATATAGGCAAAACCTATAGAGCATTCAAAAAACGAATACAAGATCATATATACTATTCGTCAGGAGGTAAAATGATCACACCAGTTAGTCGGCATCTGGACCTTTATCATAAATATGATACAAGATGCGCCTCGTTTGTGGTTTTGGAATCGGTCCCACGGGACCCGAGAGGAGGTAATTGGGATAGGAGAATACTGCAAAAAGAAACCCTCTGGATTGAATGATTAAATGCCACCCACCCTCCAGGGTTGAACGAGATTTGCCCGTATAAACCATTCTTGTGAGCTGGGTCCCCCAGCCCTGTGAAGCTTAGGCCATAACCCTTAATAATGCTCCTATTTGAACCCCATAAATCCAAATCAGTCCCCAGCTGGGAACACACTGATGTTATGATCCTATATTAAGTATATGAGACATGCACTAAGCCTCACGGCCCTAGGATGTATGCTATAATGACTTTTCCTTTTTTTTTTTTTTATGTTATATTGTTATTTGCAATTGCTGTTTTTTTGTACAATGCAATATGTGGTCCTTCAATGTATCAGGTGCTGGCTGTTCTGTTTTTTGGCCACTGGATGTCGCTATGTTTACCAGCCCTACTCCCTCCTCCCCCCATGTATCATGGGTTGGGAGAGATGGACTGGTTTTGGGGTGTGCGGCTGAAAGCGCCGTACACCCCATCCTCCCAATACCGCTCTGCAGTCTGTGGAGGGGTTGGTCAGTGTGCGGCGTCCCTCTAACCCCGCTACTGTGGGGATACTGAGAGGGAATTCCTAAGCCTATGACGGTGCGCCTCCGGCGCATGCGCCATGGCAAGGGACACAGCCGGGCCACTAGTGACGTATGCTGAGGAGAGGAGTCTCCCGGCGATGACATCAGGGCCGGGACGTATAAGGCGGCGCCGCGTCCTGACCAGGCTACACACCTGTGTCAGACAGGCGCCTTCATACACCACCTCGCTCATTATCTGGTAAGTCTGAAAGAAATCTAATCTTTAGGACACCACCTAATACCTCCGGAATTTACCGCTGCATCACCTCCCTTGCCTCTTTTTCTTTTTTCCCCCCTTCCCTCTTTCCTATTTTATATGTAGTACATTCTGGGACCTTTTATTTTATTCAGAACTCAAGAACGGCATGAGAATCTGCACTGTCTCTAGGGGACGGTGGGATAGAGTGGACACTACGCAATATTAACTATCACCATAGTAGCTATAACCCAGCTATACTTCCGCAATGATTGAACAGGGGAAGCTGTGAAGTTAGGGGGAGAAACCCTAATACCTTCAATTGCAGGTACCCATGCTCAGTTTTAACTGGCTTTAATATTTTTTCTTTTGGTCTAATTCTTCTACACCTTATAAGTTTTGCTAAGATGATATAAGCATGATAATTATATAATACTGAGTTGTTTGTCCAGAAGGATGGCCATCTAGTGGGCCAAGTTGGTATTGCAAAATTGTGTTAATGCCGACGGGGTTCTATTGACTTTTTTGAGGCATGGTTGAGTGTAGATGCAAGCATTATATAGATATTACCATATGTTAAACAAGGTGATGAAATATTTTACAGAGAGTACTTTATACGTCCCCACACCCCCTTTACGACATCCGCAGGGCTGACGAGTGAGCAGACCTTGAAGGCACCTGGTTCATTGTTTAAGGACCACATTAGTAAGTTCAAATGCAACTGTAATGTATCTGGAAATTGTTTCTTATAAATTTTGGTACTCTAACTATGTATCTATTACAGACTAGTCCTACATACCCCAATCTTCTGAAGAAGCGTGTATATTTAAGAACGCAAAACATGTTAAGAGGAATCCCCAAAGGCATGATCGTGGGTTCTATTGCCGGACTATACCAGCAACTGCGAATTTTGGAAAATCCCAACACTTTTTATTGATACCTTTAATGTGGCTGTCTTTACGGGTCTTGTGTTGGTCGGATTGGTGGGTCCCCCCCTCCCCCCTCTTCCCCCCCAAAACCACTGTGAGACAGGACTCCATTTCAATGTTTGGATAGGTATAGCTCTTGGCATATTAGGACCCACTTTCTATGAGGGAATTCAAGGGGATGAAGTAGGCGAAATATGTTTTTATATTGATGTTCTGCTTTTTTCTGAATACTTTTGGATTAGATACTCAGATTTGTGAGTTCTTTTTAAAAAAATTTAATAAAAACATTAATTTTATAATTATTGGTTCCTGTGAAGGATTTATTTTATGGTACCTATAAAGTCCCAGGCGCTATCCTCCTTCTCTACTTTCTACTTTATTGTACTAGAAAACACACAGGGGTTGGTTGATTTACTAAAACTGGAGGAGAGTACAAAATCTGGTGTAGCTCTGCCTCTGCATAGAAGTTAACCAACTCTGTCTTCCATTTTTTTTTGTCAAAGCTTTGATCAAGCTGAAGTTAGAAGCTCTTTAGCTAATGTGCACAGCTGCACTACATTTCCAGTCTCTCCAGTTTTAGTAAATCGACTCCAAAATCCCTGCTCCAGTACTTGGAAGTGGGCCCCACGTCCAGACTGTTGCCTATATTTTTCCCTGCTGTCTTCACTGGACATGCCTTGCCTTATGAGTTATGACTAGGGAAGTCAGTGGATACACTTAAATAAAACAAGACAGAGGGTGCACCAGCCTAGTGCATTATCTAAAAAAAAAAAAAGGTATCTCAGTCTTTGTTAATAAAATTAAAAACAGACCGGTGGTGGTATACTATAGAACAACCAACAGGTGTAATCAGTTCAAGTTGAAACACCGGGTTATGTTAGCCTGTTAGCTTTTCCTTCCAGTTGTCCCATTATGTGATGTGATAATAATGCATATCGTGGCCTATAAGCTGATGTTTTACTTTGACAACAAGCTTTGTTGATACCCCTGATGGTTTGTACTGGCCCGTGCACCCTGTCTTGTTTTATGGTTCTTTTATTTTTGAACAATAAACCGTGAAAAAAATATATGTGAAAAAAAATATGTCTACACAAGCATAGAGGCTCTTAGTCCTTGCAATGTGCTTCAAGTTGGCATTTTATATTATGCCTGTTTTTATGTTATTTTTTTTTTTTTTTTTATTGTGCAGCATATGTACTGTAAGTTTATTATTATTATTGAATGTATTTAATTTATTTTATTTTCTGTGTCATGTGGGTAACTTACTTTACTTTATTAAAGTACTTACTTTACGCTACTGGATTGTATTTTTTTATTCGTTAACTTGATAATAAAAGTAAAATATAGTAATACAATTCTAATATTCTATATCAAAAAAGAAAAATGTAATTAATAACAGTTTTTTTTTTAATAAGTAATTTATTTTTATTAATTTTTTTTATATAAAAAATTTAATTTTCTGTATCAGTTCCGGTTTTCGGCCTAGTGCATCCTTCATTTTCGGTATCGGTTTCGGCACCAAAATTTCCATTCAGTGCATCACTATGCTGGCACTTAGATTGTTTTCCCGAAAGCTGGAAAATCTCTACGCAGGTTGAGGCTGAGAGTGCTATCATCCCATTGATGGCAGCAACGTGAAGCAAAACTAAGATTGAAAAGTAAAGGTTGTTGATAATAAAATATCTTGTGTAGCTATTACATTAGCAAAAATCAATCAGCGCTATCATATATATTCTTGAAATCAAGCAGCTGAACACAATAGGCAATTCAAACTATCCCTACATAAGTACTAGAATAAAAAAAGAGTGCAGCGCTATTAGTACAAAGTCCTTTGAACAAGACACCCAGTGCCTGATGTGCCATTAAGATGAGTAGATGAGAGAAGTGCTTCAGTGCCAAACCACCGCCACCACATATGCTAGCAGCTCACCTCAAAGTTCAGGCTCTTATTACAGCAGCCTAAAGGAGCATATTGTCCCAATCTTGGACCAGCAAGAACCAGTAGAGGGGCGTCACCAAGAAAAATTCCAAGGTATGCAAGCATGTACACCTCCCATAAAATCCAATGGCACCATGTAGAAAAAATAAAATATATATATAGTGCTTTCCGTATATAAAAACTAGGGCTTTATTAAAAGTAAAAAGATATACTCACAACGGCAGCACTGTAACCCAGTGCATAGTTTACAGCTTGTAGATACTATATAATACTCATAGAGCGAACACACTCTAGAGAACAGCGATGGTCGCGGGGGACATCACTTCCTGTTTCTGGACGCGTTGCATTCCAAACACCAGAACTTCGTCAGCGGATGCTTGAGGGGTGCTTTTAATGGTCAGCATTTATTAATTTATGTAAATTCCCCCCAAAAAAAAGAAACTGTTGCTCTAACTGCTTATAAGTGTTAACTGAAGTTGATGGATGAAAAATGGATATCAATGCATCTCTATGGAAAAATGGAAGTAAATGGATGATCATTTACATCCGCTTTGGTCAGCATTTGTTTTTTGAAACGGATCAAAGCCCTATTTTCCTTTTATTAAAAATGATGAAAAATTGATGTAAACAGACAGTCTGTTTTTGCATGAAAAAATGGCTCTGGAACTCAAGTGGCTAAAGGAGTCTAAAAAACTGTTTAACCAGTTCCCTACCGGCGTATAGTAAAATGACGTCGGCAGGGACTGGTCGTCGATCCGGGAGGACGTCATATGACGTCCTCCGCTTCTCGCCGCTACTGCGGGCCCCCAGGGGCCCGCACAGCGGCGATCGCGGATCGCTCGTGTGCCGGGGGGTTGTGTCCCCCCCCAGATCGGGGTAAAGAGCCAATAAAATTGGCTCTTTACCCCGTGACCGGCTGTGTCCAATCACAGCCGGTCACAAACGAGCCTCACGTGCACGCCGCTCGTGCGCGCCCCTGGGGGCGCGCAGCGCGGCGATCGGAGCTGAGGCTTGTCCCTCGGACAAAGCCCAGCTCCGATCCGTGTAAAGAGCCAATAGATTTGGCTCTTTACCACGTGACCGGCTGTGTCAATCACAGCCGGTCATGTGATGTAAACAAACCGCGGTAACCTGTGTCGGCCAGTGCACCATTTCTCGGTTTAGATAACCGAGAAATGTGCCTAGCCTCGACCCGAAACAGGCTCCCTGTTCG
>BLSH010054920.1:938264-950726 GCA_018402905.1 Glandirana rugosa | reverse complement strand
CAGAGAAACGTCCAGACCCGACAGAGAAACGTCCAGACCCGACAGAGAAACACCTGCAAAGAGACAGCCCAGACCTGCAAAGAGACAGCCTCAGACCTGCAAAGAGACAGCCTCAGACCTGCAAAGAGAGCCTCAGACATGCAAAGGGACAGCCTCAGATCTGCAATGAGACAGCCCCAGATCTGCAAAGAGACAGCCTCAGACCTGCGATGAGGCAGCCTCAGACCTGCAAAAAGACAGCCCCAGACCTGCAAAAAGACAGCCCCAGACCTGCAAAAAGACAGCCCCAGACCTGCAAAAAGACAGCCCCAGACCTGCAAAAAGACAGCCCCAGACCTGCAAAAAGACAGCCCCAGACCTGCAAAGAGACAGCCCCAGACCTGCAATGAGACAGCCTCAGACCTGCAATGAGACAGCCTCAGACTTGCAAAGAGACAGCCCCAGACCTGCAAAGAGACAGCCCCAGACCTGCAAAGAGACAGCCCCAGACCTGCAAAGAGACAGCCTCAGACCTGCAAAGAGACAGCCTCAGGCCTGCAAAGAGACAGCCTCAGGCCTGCAAAGAGACAGCCTCACGTCCTTGTTGTGGCCATTACATTCTGTCCATGAATTTTAAAGGTAATCCCGCCCTCCCCTGGACTACATCTCCCATAATTATTTGCA
Organism: Glandirana rugosa; assembly: GCA_018402905.1. NCBI lineage: Eukaryota > Metazoa > Chordata > Amphibia > Anura > Ranidae > Glandirana > Glandirana rugosa. The sequence goes on along the minus strand of BLSH010054920.1, from coordinate 950,063 downwards.
GTACAGAAGGGAGGGGGAGGGAGGAACACTGTGCTCTGTTTCCCTCCCCTAACCTCTGTACTGCGGGGAGAGTGCAGGGAGGAGGGCCTGACAAAGGAGAGGGGAGAGATGCTGGGAGGGACTGTAATCAGAACAGCAGGCAGCTTCCCGGAGGGCGGTGGCCGTGAGATGAGAAGAGCCGCTCTATCCAGTGAATGAAATTCACAATTTCATTCACTGGATAGAGCGGCTCTTCTCATCTCACGGCCACCGCCCTCCGGGAAGCTGCAAATAGGAAGAATAGTCGGGCAGGCGGCCAAAAATAACATGCGGACTGGCGGCCCCGGCCCACCGGGCATATGCCCGGTGAGCCCTATGGCCAGTCCGGCCCTGGTTGGAAGTACATGAATTAAGGAGAATTGGAATTAAAATTCCCCTCCTGATTCTAGCCAGATCAGTTTGGAGGGAGGCAAAAAAAGTGACGGGTTTCTCAGATGTTCCCCCAGAAGCTGCATTGTGGAATAATCCAGAGTTTGAACATTTAAGAACTTTTGAAGATAGTAAAATATGGAAACAAAAAAGGATAAACACAATAGGTCAAATATAAGATAAAAACATAATAAAAACATATGAGAAACTAAGTGAACAATATAACCTCCCTAGTAGACAGATATATAAGTATTTGCAACTTCAACACGCACTACAGGCACAATTTGAAAGAGGGGGACCAAAAATATCTAAATATCCCCTCATAGGAATATTGAAATCACAAGGCCCGAAGGGGTTAATATCCAAACTATATACACACCTATTGCAGAGTAAGATAGGGACAGAACCTGTCAGAGCACGGAGGTAAATGGCAGGAAGCTATCCCGGATATGACAGATCAGGAGTGGGGGGAGATCTGCTCCTCACACCTGACCATATCACCAGCAACTAATAATAAAATAATACAGTTAAATATTATACATCAGACTTATCTTAGTCCAGATAAGCTATATAGAATGGGGCAATTACAGGCACCAAATTGTACACGATGCGGTCAGGAGGGAGCCGACTTCCTTCACCTGACGTGGGCTTGCGATAAAATAAGGAGATATTGGTGCCAGGTCATTGGTAGATTGGAAAAAATGATTAAGTGCCCTATATCAGACAGGGTAGAAGTGTGTTTATTGGGACTGGTAGAGGGGAATAGATGGCCTAGGCATACTAAGACATTAGTAAAAAAAAGTACTATTCCTTGCAAGAAAGCAAATAGTTGAAAGATGGATCCAGCCAATACCACTAACAGTGACTCAGTGGATAAAAGCTGTTAACCAGGTTATACCATATGAAAAAATTATGTATGAAAACAAGGGTAACATGCAAAAATATGGGAAAATCTGGGAAAAGTGGAATAATTCTAACTCGACAATAGGTATAAACCATATTTAAGAAATAATGCAATAGTGACCAGAGAAAGAGAGAGAAATGATTGAATGGTCAAATGGGAAAAAGTACATGATAATTGGGAATATTAAGAACAAATAATGAAGATGTATTGTAAATGTTAATACATGTGAATGTAATACTTGAAATAAAGAGTGTTAAAAAAAAAAAAAATGATAGTACAGACGCCAGGAAAAAAGCCTCGTTAAAAACGCAATTCTATCAGCGTTTTGCATTGGCATCAATGCACGTTTATCTACGCTAGCCTTTAGCCGCGTTTCTCTGCCGCTATTCCAAATCAATGGTTCCTTACAGACTGTGGAAGAAAGGGGTTAAAGTATTTGTAAACCCCAACAAAGTACTTTTCTTATTTTCTACCTTTTAAGGCCCCATACACACTGGCATTTTTGGCCTTTTTTTACAGCTTAAAAACACCTCTGCATGTTATTCAATGGCCTCATACATACATACACACACACACACACACACACACACACACGTTTTTGAGCTGTAAGTGGCATAGGCGTTTATAAGCTGTAAAAAAAAAAAAAAAAAAAACACGACCAGTGCGTTCTGAGGCTGTTTTAACGCAGACGCCGGTAAAAGCTCAAAAATGCGGCTTATCGTTGCATACAGAGTGTTAAGCCTCGACAGGCGTTTCTCTGCCTCTATTTAAAATCAATGGTTCCCTATGGGAGCCCATTGATTTGAATAGAAGTCGCACCAGAAGTCGGATCATGATCCAACTTGCAATGCAACTTGAGTGCTGAGGATCTTGAAGGGGAATCCCTTGCCAGTGGCTGTCAGGGTCTGCGGGCAGGGGCTTATTGGAATCTGGAAGCCCCCTTTAACAAGGGAGCCCTCAGATCCCGGCCCCACAGCCTTCCTGTACATGGAGGCTGTGACCACTTCCCTTCCCCAGCCAGGGCAGTACCCCCACAGTAAGAACACGCCCAAGGAACACAGTTAACCCTTAGAGCGCCCCCTGCAGGTTAACCCCTTCACTGCCAATGGCATTTACACAGTAATCAGTGCATTTTTATAGCACTGATCGCTGTATAAATGCCAATGGTCCCAAAAAAGTGTCAAAATGTTCCGACATGTCCGCTGAAATATCGCAGTACCGCTAAAAATCGCCGCCATTACTAGTAAAAAATAAAAAAAAAAAATAAAAACCCCAAAAATGAATTCTCATCATCCGTAAGCGCGACCACTTTTGCGCAAACCAATCAATAAGCGCCGATTGCGATTTTTTTATCACAAATATGAGGAAGAATATAAATCGGCCAAAACCGGTGAAAAAAATTTTTTTTTATATTTTTTTTTTGGATTTGCATTTTAGCAAAAAGTAAGAAATTTGTTTTTTTTTTGCAAAATTGTCGCTCTTCTTTTGTTTATAGCGGCGATCAGAAATGACGCAGCAGTGATCAAATACCACCAAAAGAAAGCTCTATTTGTGGGAAAAAAAGGACGCAAATTTCGTTTGGTTGCAACGCCGCACGACCGCGCAATTGTCAGTTAAAGCGACGCAGCGCCGAATCAAAAAAAGGGCTCCGGTCCTAAAGCTGGAAATCCTTCCGGGGCTGAAGTGGTTAAAATACATACCAGCTGTTGATCACATGATCACTGTGATAGTCTGTGCTCAGTGTCACTGTACAGTCTTCCCCTGTGCTTTTTTCCCTTCTGAATGGAGAAAGATACAGTACAATGTAGCTTTTTCTCCTTGCTAGGGGAGAGGATTGGTAAAAAAAAAGGAATTTTATTATAACTTACCGTAAAATCCTTTTCTCCGAGTTCACTGACAGACGCAGCTCTTCATGACTTTGTGGGGTTTTATGTTTGTCCTACTAGGAGTTAACTAGGCAGGGAAAAGAATCAGCTGGCCCCTCCCTTGGGGGCCGTCCTCTCTCCCTACATCAAACCCCCTCACAGAATAGCTCTTCAGTTCGTACACAAGCCGTACCAAAACAGAGCCCAGAGGGGTGGGTGCTGCGTCTGTCAGTGAACTCGGAGAAAAGGATTTTACGGTAAGCTATAATAAAATCCCTTTTTCTCCTACGTTCACTGACAGACACAGCTTTTCATGACTTTGTGGGGACATCCCCAAGCTGTGTCAAAAAAGAGGGGTGGGTAAACGCAAACAACTGTACCCAACTGAACCTCTGAGAAGGCGTCAGACGCGCCTACACTACCGCCTGCGGCCAAAGGCAGCATCCAAAGATGCGAACACATCAACTAATAAAACTTAGTAAAAGGGGAACCGAGGCCCAAATGGCCGCATTGCACACCTGTGACACCGAAGCCTGGTGTCTGACAACCCAGCAAGTACTAACCGCCCGGGTAGAATAAGCCGTGACCGGAAAAAGGGGGAACCTAGCCCCGAACAGAATACACATGGGTCACGTTTTTTTTTTTTTAAATCCACTGAGAAATCGTAGCCGAAGAGGCCGCCAGACCTTTTGTGCGGTCCTTCTGGCACAACAAACAAGGCGCCAGCCTTACGAAAAGGAGCTGTAGCAGCCAAGTACACTCTTAAGGCCCTTACTACTTCCAAAGAATGCAACTCAAACTCCTTGGGGTGCGATGGACGAGGGCACAATGAAGGCAGGACAATATCTTCATTGATAAGAAAAGAAGAGACTACCTTCGGGAGAAAAGAAGGAAGGGGTCGCAAGACCGCCTTATCCTATGCATTACCAAATAAGGAAACTTGCACAATAGTGCAGCCAATTCCGATACTCGTCTGGCAGAAGTAAAGGCGACTAAGAAGGCCACCTTCTGCGACAGAAGTTGTAAGGGAATCTCCCTGAGTTTTTCATAAGGTGGTTTTTGAAGAACAGAAAGCACCAGATTCAGATCCCACGGAGCCATCGGAGATCTCACCCGAGGCACCACATGTCGCACACCTTGTACAAAGGTACGAATCAGAGAGTGCGAAGCCAAGGTCTTTGAAAAGTATGGCTAAAGCCGAGATCTGGCCCTTAAGGGTACTCAAAGCCAACTGCTTATTCAGACCCTGCTGTAAAAAGGGTCAGTATCCTGGAGACTACAAACGAGCGAGGGTTAAAGCCCTCCGCCTCGCACCAAGCAATGTAAGCCTTCCAGGTGCGGTGATAAAACCTGCGAGAGGTGCACTTGCGAGCTGTCAACCGAGTAGGGATCAAGGAGTCGGCCACTCCTCTATCTCTGAGCACCTGGTACTCAATAACCAAGCTGTCAAAACCAGCGAGGGTAAAGCAGGGTGCAAGATGGGTCCCTAGAGACAGGAGGTCGTCCCGCATCGGGAGCCGCCAGGAGGCGTCTGCCACCATTTGCACTACGTCGGCGTACCAGGTGCGCCGAGGCCAAACCGGGGCCACCAGAATGGTCGGAATTTCATCCATCACTATTCTGCGCACCAATCTCGGAAGCAGACGTATGGGAGGAAAAACGTACAGGAGGCGATAACGGCTCCAGGGAGTCACCAGGGCATCCGTGGCCACTGCCAACGGATCCTTTGTCCTGGACACAAAAGTTCTCACCTTGAGATTGAACCTGGACGCCATGAGATCCACATCCGGTGTCCCCCATTTGTGGCAAATCTGATTGAACACCCCCGGTGAAGGGACCACACCCCCTGGTCCAGCTTCTGGCGACTAAGAAAGTCCGCCAGCCAGTTCTCCACACCTGGGATGTAAACCGCAGAGATTGCCGGAACGTAGAGTTCCGCCCAACGCAGAATCAGAGCTGCCTCCGCAGCCGCCGCTGGGCTCCGTATGCCGCCCTGATGATTCACATACGCCACCGCCGTGGCATTGTCCGATTGAATTCGAATCGGGCGGCCTTGCAATCTCTTTTCCAATGAGAAAGACACAGTCTGATCTCTCTCAGCTCCAGCACGTTGATGGGTAGGCAGGCCTACTGGGCCGACCAACACCCCAGAGCTGATAGTCGTTCCAGGACTCCGCCCCAGCCCGTCAGGCTGGCGTCCGTGGTGATTACCGTCTACCGAAGGGACAGGAACGACTTCCCCTGAGTGAGGGCCGAGTCCCATAACCACCAGGCGAGGGACGCCCTGATCTGAGGGCCCAGCCGGATCGGAAGATCCAAACGACCGATGGGGCTTGTCCCATTGGACCAGAATTGCTCGCTGGAGCAAACGAGTGTGACTCTGGGCAAAAGGTTTCGCCTCGAACGACGAGACCATGAGCCCCAGCACCCTCATACAGAACCGCAAGGAAGCCCGGCGGCGTGATGGGAGGGTGCGCATAGCCGACTGTAAGTTCTGTAGCTTCGTCGGAGGGAAAAACACCTTTGCTTGTCCATAATGATACTCCAGACGGCAGGAAGGAGACACCGACGACTACTGCAGGTTGAGCAACCAGCCGAAGTCCCGCAATGAGACCATTGCGATGTTCACATTCTCCTCCAGGGCAGAGACAGAGTCCGCTCGCAGGAGCAGATCGTCCAGGTACGCCACTATGGCAATGCCCCTCCTACGCAGCAACGCCAACACCGGGGCCAGAAACTTCGTGAACACCCGGGGCGCGGAGGTCAGGCCGACGGAAAGAGCTACAAATTGAAAATGGCGATCCCCAACTGCGAATCACAGAAAACGCTGATGTCGCGGATGGATGGGGACATGGAGGTACGCATCCTTTCCAATGACGCTAGGAAGTCCCCCTGGTGCAGGGCGGCCACGACCGATCGGACTCCATCCGCAATTCACACACCCTGACAAACCTGTTTAGGGCCTTCAATTCCAGGATGGGCCGAAAGCCGCCCCCTTTGTTGGGCACCACAAAGAGATTTGAGTAAAAACCTCAAAATCCCTCTCTGAGGGAACCGGTACAATCACTCCCTGTTCTGATAGAGCCTGTACTGCCCTGGAAGGGCCAGCCTGCGCTCCAGCGGGAGGTTTAAATTTGATGGGAAGTGCGAACCCCCGAAGACGTCCCCCCACCCGACACTCAGGTGGGGGCGCCCCATCAGGCTGAGGAAGACTTGTCTCCCGTCTTTCCTGGTTTGTGCTGCCGCTGCCGGCGTCCGACCCCTGCAGCAACCTCCCTGGAACGGGTTCCCTTGCTTGCCGTGCCTGATGCACGAAAAAACTACCTCTGACCCAACGTAGCAGGATCCTGTCTACGGCGGAACTCACGCCTGCGGGGCTCCGGAAGGAAAGTACTCTTGCCTGCTGTGAGATCCTTAATGATTTCAGCAAGGCGCGAGCCAAATGGGCGCCCACCCTGAAAAAGGAAGATCAGCCCAACCTAGTGCAGAAGCGTGGTCACCGACCAGGGTCGCAGCCAAGAGTTCTGTGAAGTCTAATGGCCGCTATCGACATTCTAGACAGCAAGGGCAGAACATCCACCGCCGCACCACAGAGGCATTTTATCCCCTGGAGTAAAAACTCAGCCTTCTGTGGTGCCTCCATCAGGCGACCGCCACCAGGTCTGACTTAAGTTCCTCCATGCACTCAGAGAGGTACTGCGCTGCCATGGCCGCAGCCAAAGCAGGTCGCACTGCGGCGCCCGCGTTCAAGAACAAGGACTTCAAAAGTGCCTCTGTCCTTCTATCGGCAGGATCCTTGAAGGAAGGAGTCCCCGCCATAGGAATGATAGTCGCCTTGGTAAGGTGTGCAATAGTCAAAAAATTAACTGTAAGGATAGGACTTGGGGCCTTGGGGGGCCTAGAAGACCCGCACACATAAGCAGGTCGCGATTCGCCCATTTGATGCAACTTGGTGCGAATGCCAGCGATAATGGTGGCGACCAGCACATTGTCCTGGTCAGCCACTGGCTCCTGGTCCTCCTCAGCTACCATGTCACCTCAGCAAACAAGTCCCCCGGGGTCTCTAAGACCCTTGAAGCCCCTCAAATTCAGAATCTTCCCCTGAGGATAAAAAGGGGGGGGTGGCGCTTCCAGGGAGCCATTGTCAGGGATGGATGGATGGACGCCCCGCACACAGCCACACACCCCCACAGGATCCGAGGACAGCACCCCACCGCCACCAGCACCCAGAGGGAGCCCAGCTATACTTGCGATTTTGCTGCCCATCAGCGCCGATCGTTCAGAAAATACTGCCTGTCACCGTCCATTTTCTGAGAGGAGAAGCTGCAGCCACGTGTAGAATGCAGAGCATGCAGTGAAGATGGCCGCCAGGAAGCACTAGAGGCTGAAACACACCTCTCAGGCAACGTGCAGTACCGAATATGGCCGCTCCGAGCGCTAGAGGGAAAGCCCCATAGGCTGGAAATGTCCGCGGCTACGGCAAAATGGCGGCGTTCCGCCGCAAAATGGCGGCCGAAGGACCGCATGGTGATGCTGGACGAGAAGGCCGAACGAACTGGCAGCGCTGGGGAGGGGGGTGGGGGCGGGTGTGGCAGGGGGCAAGATGAAAGGCTGATCCCCACCGGTGGCTACCCCGGACAAGCTACTGGAGCAGTGGAAAAACCGCATTTGCGGACGTCGGGCCCACTTCACTCCCTGGGTGGGGAGGAAGGCAGGGCGCTCACTTACCCGTCCGACGCCAAGGCAGCCACCGAACGCAGACTTTCCACCCTCGATGGGGGGCATGCTGCCGGCCCAGAGTCGCCCTGCCGAACGAATCGGGAAGGGGACCAATGTGGGGGATCTCGCCCCGGGCCACCCGCACGGAATGGGTAAGATGCGGCGGGTCCCTGTGTTGGGGCCGGCTTCGCATCATGTTGGCCAGGTCGGGGAAAGTACAGAGCACCAGGACTCTCGATGCCCCGACCGGCTTCTTGATAGCAGATCATCTTGATTGCAGCAAAAAAAGAAAAGAAAATAAAAAAGAAAAAATGGTCACAATAGGACCGCAGTTCCCTATAGTGAAGCCAGGTCAACTCCTTGCGAACTAGAGCTATTCTGTGAGGGGGTTTGATGTAGGGAGAGAGGACGGCCCCCCAAGGGAGGGGCCAGCTGATTCTTTTCCCTGCCTAGTTAACTCCTAGTAGGACGAACATAAAACCCCACAAAGTCATGAAGAGCTGCGTCTGTCAGTGAACGTAGGAGAAATAAAAATTATAGAATGGCTAGGCCATGGGCTTATTCTAGGTCACGGTCAAAGGTCATGGTCAAGGTTTTTTTCTTAATTTGGTGTCAGTATGTTTCAGGTAGGTTAAAAAAAAAAAAGCAAAATGTACACTATCTTTCTGGGCACTTCTACGGGTACAAAGAACAAATATCATACATATGTGGTATCGCTGCAATTGTCAGGAGTAGAATTTGTTTTGGGTTTGGTGGTGGTAGATCGTGGTAAGGGCAAGAAATATACAGCTAAATTAAAAAAAAATTATATTGTTTTATTATTTTGGAACAATTTACATAATTCACCTGGATACACTAGGTAGTTGTGATTACATGTACAGTTTTACACATGTCAAAAGTTGCAAAAATGGGTTTGGGGGTAAAGGATAAGTTCACCTTAAAAAAAAGACTGTATGAAGTCTATTTCATTATTTTAACCACCTGCTGACCGCCGACCACAGTCTGACGGCGACAGAGTGGCTCGTTATCGCAAACCACCGTCATGCGATAACTAGTGCTGCACACGCGCTCACTGTGTGCGGGGGGGCCGGGGAGCGGGTAGGGCGGACTCGAACGCCGCCGGCTACCCGCGTTGCCCCCCCCGCAGTGAAAGAACGGAGGTCCGTGTAAGTAAACACGGATCTCCGTTCTGTTAGAGGGGGGAAGGGCGATGATCACAGGCTTCATGTATATGGAAGCCGTGATCATCCCCTTTTCCCAGCCAGGGCAGCCCCCATACAGTTAGAACACGCCCAGGGAACACAGTTAACCCTTAGAGCGCCCCCTGCAGGTTAACCCCTTCACTGCCAATGGCATTTACACAGTAATCAGTGCATTTTTGTAGCACTGATCGCTGTAAAAAATGCCAACAGTCCCAAAAGTGTCAAAATGGTCCGACATGTCCGCTGCAATATCGCAGTACCGCTAAAAATCGCAGATTGCCGCCATTACTAGTAAAAAATAAAAAAACCCAGAAATTAATTCTTATCGACCGTAAAACACGGCAACTTTTGCGCAAACCAATCAATAAACGCCGATTGCGATTTTTTTTTACCAAAAATATGAGGAAGAATATAAATCAGCCAAAACCAATGGAAAAAAAATTTTTTTGGGATTTGTATTTTAGCAAAAAGTAAAAAAGTAAACATTTGTTTTTTTTTTGCAAAATTGTCGCTCTTCTTTTGTTTATAGCGGTGATCAGAAATGACACAGAGGGGATCAAATACCACCAAAAGAAAGCTCTATCTGTGAGAAAAAAAGGACGCAAATTTTGTTTGGGTACAACGTCGCACGACCGCGCAATTGTCAGCTAAAGCGACGCAGTGCCAAATCGCAAAAAGTGCTCTGGTCCTAAAGTGTGAAATCCTTCCGGGGCTGAAGTGGTTAAACTACTTGGATTGTAAAAATATCCATTTATGCTCCTCCAATACCTGTAGGAACATTGTGCATACAGTGAAGCATGCCCCAAACGCTTATATTTTCAACTGCTCTATCCTGTCCTTCTCTAGGACGGACCAGCCATTAAGATCCCCTAGCAGTACAGGAGGGAGCGCTATGCTACTTCTGAGCCCCGCGCATGTGCATTGTGGTCTCCGCTGAGCAGATGAGCTGAACGGCTGCAACAGAAAAGAGAGCATTGCAGCTGATGAGGTGATCTGCAGTGACAGGAGATAGTGCTGCACATGTGTGGGGCTCAGAAGCATGCCACTTGCTGCTGTATCAATAGAGGGCAATTGTCTTAACAGGTGATAGGAACTACATTACAGGACAGGACGGAGCTGTGAAAAATATCAGAAGCGTTTGGGGCAGACTTCAATTCATGCAAAAATGGCTTCCAGGTGTGGGAGATAATGGATCTTTTTAAAATCAAATTAGTTTAGCGTTATGGAATGGTGTTCATGGACCGTACAGGGCATTTTTTGTTGTGAAGTAACCCTTAAAGATCTGTTTTACCCTCATCATGGAACATACAACATTATAGACACTTTCTAATAGTTATAATTATGCTGGCACCATAATTGTGTTTTTCTTAGTTTCAGAAATTATCCTTCTTACCCTTATTAAAAGGTTAAAAAGTTCCGTCATGTGACCATCTATCTCTTCTTCCTGGTAGTGGGGCGCAGAGTTACAGGACACTGTGCAGACACACAATGTGCCTGTATTACATAGTCTGTCCATCCTGAGGAAAGATGCAAGTTGTACTTGAGCAGAGGAACGTGTTCAAAAAGCAGGTTGTGATTGAAGGTGTGTGTGCGAGAGGCAGGCTGTGATTGGTCAGGGGGCATGGTGACCGAACAAATTACCCAATACAGGCATGCTGTGTATCTGCAGTGTCCTGTACCTCTGAAAGGCCAGCCAATGAATGAAAACAGACCACACAAGCACAAATCAGCTTGATTTATAAAATACACATACACAGTATCTCACAAAAGTGAGTACACCCCTCACATTTTTTATCTTTTCATGTGACAACACTGAAGAAATGACACTTTGCTACAATGTAAAGTAGTGAGTGTACAGCTTGTATAACAGTGTAAATTTGCTGTCCCCTCAAAATAATTCAACACACAGCCATTAATGTCAAATTAATTAACAAAAATGAATACACCCCTAAGTGAAAATGTCAAAATTGGGTCCAATTAGCAATTTTCCCTCCCTGGTGTCATGTGACTCGTTAGTGTTACAAGGTCTCAGGTGTGAATAGGGAGCAAGTGTGTTAAATTTGGTGTTGTCAGGGCGTGGCCTGAAGCAGCATGTGATCGGACGTGTTTTTCAGCAGCTCCGGATCTCCTCGGCATAATCCTTTGCAATCCTGCGTGCCTGTACCCTGTGAAGCCTCAATCCACCTCTGCCTGGTTGCTGTACGGCTTCCCCTGCTCTGTGAGGCGATAGTTGATGGGAAAGAGGAGAAAGAAGCAGCCTCCAGCCGCAATGAATATCACCACTTGTTCAGGCCTTGGGGGCCAAGATGGCCGCCGCTCCACCGCCCCGCTCCCCTCCTTGGCATCCACGCCGGAGCTGTTTGGAGAAGACCCTGAACTCCCCCCTTCTCTGCCTCCCTCCCCGGGAGCTGGGGCTCCGCAGGAGTTGCTGTCACAGACTTCTCCCAGCGATGAGGACATGGAGGAAGAACCTACCCTGATGGATGTACTAAAAACTATTAAGGTAAATCACTCTGACCTGATGGGGAAGGTAGCGGAGCTGAAATTAGACATTACTATTATGCGCCAGGACATGCAAAAGATTCGGGACAGGGTCTCAGAGACTGAAAGGCGCATCAGTGATTTGGAGGATAATGTTAACCCCCTCCTGCCTGCAGTTAAAACGCATGGCGCTAAAATCAAGTCCCTGGAAGACAAGGCT
>BLSH010054920.1:913947-926281 GCA_018402905.1 Glandirana rugosa | reverse complement strand
AACCATCTAGTATTCGAATTATTATCGTACGTTACGGTTCGACGTCAGAGGTTTCGTTCTTTTTACGAAAGAGCTGTGCTCCTCCATGCCTCTTATCAGTTTGGTTGCCCTTCTCTGCACTTTCTCCAGTTCCCCGATTTCATTTTTGAGAACTGGTGCCCAAAATTGAACTGCATATTCCAGGTGAGGTCTTACTAAAAAATTGTACAGGGGAAAAATGACGTCTCTCTAGATTCCATACCTCTCTTAATACAAGAAAGCATTTTTCTTGCTTTGGAGACTGCAGCTTGGCATTGCATGCTATTATTAAGCTTATGATCTACCAAAACCCCCAGATCCTTCTCTAGCATGGACTCCCCCAGTTGTACTCCCCCTAGTATGTATGATGCATGAATATTCTTAGCCCCCCCAAGTGCATAACTTTACATTTATCAACATTAACCCTCATTTGCCACACAGTCGCCCAATTAAACACTGTATTGAGGCCAGCTTACAAGTTGGAGACATCCTGTAAGGATGTTATTCCACTGCATAGCTTGGTGTCATCTGCAAACACTGAAATGGTACTTTTAATCCCAGACCCTATATCATTTATAAATTTATTGAAAAGTAAGGGTCCCAACACTGAACCTTGGGGTACACCACTGATAAATTTTACACCATTCAGAGTAAGAATCATTATCCACTACTCTGAATTCGGTCTTGTAGACAGTTTTCTATCCACTTACAAACTGATGTTTCCAAGCCTGTAGACTTTACCTTGCACATTAGCCTTTGTGGGGAACTGTGTCAAACGCTTTTGCAAAATCCAAGTGTACCACGTCCACAGCCACCCCTCTGTCCAAGGTTTTACTTACCTCCTCATAAAAAGAAATTGGGTTTGTCTTTCATAAATCCATGCTGTCAAATGTAGAAGTTAAACTAACAGGTCTATAGTTACTTGGTAAAGACTTTGATCCTTTTTTAAATATTGGCACCACATTGGCCCTATGCCAATCCAGTGGTACTATTCCAGTCATTAACAGGTTCCTAAAAATTAGATACAATGGCTATGAAATTACAGAGCGCAATTCTTTTAGAACCCGTGGATGGATGCCATCTCATCCAGGTGCTTCATCTACCTTTATTCTGTCTAAATACTTCTGGACCATTTCACTTTTGAGCCATTGTGGATATTCAGGGCTGTGTCACTACCATCCCCATTATGGACATGAGCTCCCCCATGGTCCTTTGTATACACAGAGCTGAAGAAAGTATTTAATACGTTTGCCTTCTCTTTGTCCCCAGTCACCCACTCTAGATTATTTTGTAAAGGGCCTATATGCTCAGACTTGACCTTTTTACTATGGATATATTTGAAGAATTTTTTGGAGTTTGTCCTATTTGCAATCTAATGTTCATTTTGAATTTTTGTGTCCTTGATTTCCTTTTTACATATTCTGTTATATTCTTTGTAACATTTAAAAGAGGATAGTGTTCCTTCAATTTTATATTTTTTAAATGTTCTTTTCTTATCATTTATAACTTTTTAACTTTAGCTGTGAGCCCCGTAGGTTTTATTTGTATCCTTTTAAACTTATTGGCCATGGGAATATACATTGCAGTGAGTTTGCATACAGTCTTTTTGAAAAATTCCCATTTCTGTTCATCAATGCCAATATTCCCTCCCAGTCTAAGTAATGGAGAGCAGCCCTCATCCTTGCAAAATCTGCTCTCTTAAAAGGTAAGTGTTTTTATCTTTCCCATATGTTTGTTGCTTGCAGCTTACATTAAATGAAATCATGTCATGGTCACTGCTACCCAGATGTTCTTTTATATGAATATTGGTAATAAGCTCTGCATGGTTTGAGATTACCAGGTCCAGCAAAACGTCATTCCTAGTTGGGGCCTCAATAAACCGGACCATAAAATTGTTCTGTAATAGTTTTATAAATGTTTGCCCTTTAACTGTCCCAGCAGTGCCACTACTCAAGTTAATTTCTGGGTAGTTAAAATCCCCCATTATTATCACTGTCCCAGCCCTTGCAGTCCATTCCATCTGTGCAAGGAGCAAAGAGTCTCCACCTCCTCTTTAACACTGGGAGGTCTATAACAAACTCCAATGATAACCTTTGTAGTATGCACACCCATATACAGATCTACTAAAAGGGCATAGGAGAAAGGGGTCCTATGGTTTTCTATTAATTAAATATAGAGAGTTGTTTGTTTTATGTGCATATTCAAACTAATTTCCAAACAAAGTTTGACTTTCATAACTAGATCTCTCACCTTGATAGATAAATTAACTACTTATAATTCAATGGATGTTTTATCCCACAGTGGACAGCGCATAGGAATGATCTGCAGAGCAAGACAAAGCAATAGTCTGCAGAAGCAGCGGTCTATGCTGTGAGTAAGAAAAAAGGGGCTATCAGAATAGAGAGTCTATGACAGAAGCCTATTTTATAACAAGCTGGTAAATATAAAGTGTGATTTTGTTTATATGCTTGTGCAAGTCAGTTTCTAAACATAATAAATTTAGTTTAAACAACTAAATCTCTCACCCTGTTGAATAAATTGACCACGTGCAATTCAATGGGTAAATGGTTATTTAGGAGGTTTAATCCCACAGTAATTTGTGCAGAAAGATAATCTGCAGAGCAATAGTCGGCAGCAGCAACAGTCTATACTGTGAATAAAAGAAATAGGGCTGCCAGAACTAAAAGCCTATAGCAAGGATTTGATAGCAAGCTGGTGATAAACTGATATAAATGGATTTACCTTATTGCAGATACTCTTTTGATAAATGAGTGTCCATCCATCAGGGTCAGCAGCCATGCAAATCAGCTGCCAACCACCTGGGATATAAATATTCCCTCCACTCGGAAGGTGTCTGACATCACTGCTCGAGTGCGGACGCCGATTGGCTGCTCACAACAGGATATTTATCCAATCTGAAAAGATCTATTCATTGAGCCAATCAAGCGCCAAAGCACAATGCATGTGACCCGGGCATGCACTATAGGCATGCGCAAAGCCACGGAAGCCATCTTTGAAAATCTCAATACAAAAGGATGGTCTATGGACACACTAAGGGCAAATCAAGGCCATTTTACAAAATACAATCTTCAGATGGAATGGCTTGGAGCTAAGGGAAAATAATGTTTTTACTAGTAATAACTAATTTGCTGTTGTAAATTCCTCAAAATACCTAAAATACAGTTTTTAAGCCAAATATTGACCATTTAAATAAATCCTTATAGCTGCTAATGCATTATGACGAAGTTAATCTTATAAATAAAATCTCCTGCCACATGCATTCATTTGCCATTTTTTTAAAATTATTTTTTATATTTTTATTATTTATTGTTATTATTTCACCAAATTATAGTACTAGTTTTATTCTACTGATTTTTTTACTACTCTTTTTATTGCACTTAAAGCGGTTGTCTACCCATTGATTTGATAGTGTCAAAAAAGAGTTAATATTCCCGGCATGCCGGATATGCTAGGTGTCTCCTTGATTGTGCTCTCAACCAAACTAGCAAACCATCCAATGGGTGGTGTAATAATGGATCACATGTGCATCATCATGGCAGTTGCAGATTAAACAGAGGCTAAGATGTCAGCTTCCTTATCTGAAAACGATAGGAGAGTATACAATCACTTTAATAGAGGAAAAGGAAAAGCTTAGCCCCTCCCACTGAGTAGCCATTTGAACCATCTGAAAATTGCTCCAATGTATTTGATTACTGGATCTTGCAACCCTTGAGAGCAGATGATGGCATTACCAATCCCGAGTCATTATAAGGACTCGGGCCAGGGTAATGCCCTGAGCATCCATATGGCCACCTGCTAACAAAGACATGCCATCGCAGCTGATGGAGTCCAACTTGTCTTCCAGAACAAAGGAAAAAGGACAAATGAACAAGACAACCAGCGCTCCATTTCAACAGTATGTACAGTTGCTAGAAAAAGTATGCAAACCCTTTGGAATGATATGGATTTCTGCACAAATTGGTCATAAAATGTAATCTGATCTTCATCTAAGTCACAGCAATAGACAATCACAGTCTGCTTAAACTAATAACACACAAATAATTAAATGTTACTATGTTTTTATTGAACACACCATGTAAACATTCACTGTGCAGGTGGAAAAAGTATGTGAACCCTTGGATTTAATAACTGGTTAAACCTCCTTTGGCAGCAATAACTTCAACCAAACGTTTCCTGTAGTTGCAGATCAGACGTGCACAACGGTCAGGAGTAATTCCTCTTTACAGAACTGTTTCAGTTCAGCAATATTCTTGGGATGTCTGGTGTGAATTGCTTTCTTGAGGTCATGCCACAGCATCTCAATCGGGTTGAGGTCAGGACTCTGACAGGGCCACTCCAGAAGGCATGTTTTCTTCTGTTTAAGCCATTCTGTTGTTGATTTACTTCTATGCTTTGGGTCGTTGTCCTGTTGCAACACCCATCTTATGTTGAGCTTCAGCTGCTGGACAGATGGCCTTAAGTTCTCCTGCAAAATGTCTTGATAAACTTGGGAATTAATTTTTTCTTCGATGATAGCAATCAGTCCAGGCCCTGATGCAGCAAAGCAGCCCCAAACCATGATGCCCCCACCACACTTCATAGTTGGGGTGAGGTTTTGATGTTGGTGTGCTGTGCCTCTTTTTCTCCACACATAGTGTTGTGTGTTTCTTCCAAACAACTCAACTTTGGTTTCATCTGTCCACAGAACAGGGCTTGACAAATTTGCCTTGAATCTAGGAGCCGGCTAAAAAAGTTAGGAGCCAGTTTTTTATAGCGTAGTGTGGGGTTGTCAGCGCCAGGGGTAAGACAAGTAATTTGCGCCCCTAACCCTAACTTACTCACAGCAGAGCAGCCAGTCAATAACTCCACCATTACATCAGGGTTATAGGCTGGCCAGAAAGAGTGACACAAAAAAATCTGTTATGGGGGAAACTCCTTATTATGCTGAATGCATCGTGACTGCGGCATGTAAAACGCCCTCATCTCCTGCCTAATGGAGCTTAAGGGTGGCAAAAACACGTCTCTACTGCACATTATTACCACCCAACTTGCACATCTAAACAAAGCCTTAGTGACATTGTAAATAAAATACAAAAAAAAAAAGGTGAAAAGTATTCCAGCGCTGCTGATCTTCTGCTGCCTCTTTGCAGCCACTTCCTGCCTACATGTCTGTCCCCCACAGTGACTTTTCATTGCTCTGGTGGGTTTCCGGTCACCATGAAATACTGGAGCCCAGCTGCACATAGAGTGGTATTTGTTGATGGTACACAGGGCTTTATCACAATTTTGTTGCTCAGAATAAAGGTCACGTTTCTCGCGGTGTAACATTATTTTTCATATTATACAAAAAAATAATGGGCTAACTTTACTGTTTAGTTTTTTTTATTCATTAAAAGTGTATTTTTTTCCAAAAAATTGCGCTTGAAAGACCGCTGCGCAAATACCATGTGACATAAAATATTGCAGCAACCGCCATTTTATTCTCTAGGGTCTCTGCTAAAAAATAATTTATAATGTTTGGGGGTTACAAGTCATTTTCTAGCAGAAAACGCTGGATATTTAATTGTAAACCACTAATGTGAGAGAGGATTTAGTCTATAAATGGTTAAACTTTCCTGATAGCCCGGAGATCATTGCTTTGAAAGAACCATAAGATACATTGTTGTGTTTATTCTTCTAACTCTCAACAACTAAACAGGCAGCCTGTTTGTTACTTTTCTTCAGTCTAAGTGGAAACAAATATCCCGGGCAGCGGCCAAGTGTAACAGCTGTTAGATGAAGCAGAGAACGGCTCTCGGCTCTCGCTGAATCTGACTCGCTGTTTTACCATGGGGAGAGAAGAAACGGCAGTCACTCGCCAGGACGCGATTTCTGGTCGCCATGGCGACCTGGGGTTTGTCGAGGCCTGCCACAGAATATTTAGCTAGTACTGCTGTGGAACATCCAGGTGCTCTTGTGCAAACTGTAAACATAAACAATGTTTTTTTTGGACAGCAGTGGCTTCCTCTGTGGTATCCTCCCATGAAATCCATTCTTGTTTAGTGTTTTATGTATCATAGATTCGCTAACAGGGATGTTAGAATATGTCAAAGACTTTTGTAAGTCTTTAGTTGACACTCTAGGATTCTTCTTTACCTCATTGAGCAGTCCGCGCTGTGCTCTTGCAGTCATCTTTACAGGATGGCCACTCCTAGGGAGAGTAGCAGCAGTGCTGAACTTTCTCCATTTATAGACAATTTGTCTTACCGTGGACTGATGAACAGCAAGGCTCTTGGAGATACTTTTATAACCCTTTCCAGCTTTATGCAAGTCGACAATTCTTAATCGTAGGTCTTCTGAGAGCTCTTTTGTGCAAGGCATCATTCACATCAGGCGACGCTTCTTGTGAAAAGCAAACCCAGAACTGGTGTGTGTTTTTTTATAGGGCAGGGCAGCTGTAACCAACACCTCCAATCTCATCTCATTGATTGGACTCCAGTTGGCTGACACCTCACTCCAATTAGCTCTTGGAGATGTCATTAGTCTAGGGGTCCACATACTTTTTCCACCTGCACTGTGAATGTTTACATGGTGTGTTCAATAAAAACATGGTAATATTTAATTATTTGTGTGTTATTAGTTTAAGCAGACTGTGATTGTCTATTGTTGTGACTTAGATGAAGATCAGATTACATTTTATGACCAATTTGTGCAGAAATCCATATATCATTCCAAAGGGTTCACATACTTTTTCTTGCAACTGTATACACAAAAAGCAATGCATGAAATACAGAATAATCTATTTGATCATCAGAATGGCAATCCACCAATTCACCCCCCCCCCCACACCCTCCAACATGCAGATCTAACCACACCTCCCAAAAGAGAATGCCCTTCTTTATGTGACGATATTTTTTAGGCCCCTTTCACATGAACGGATACATTCCAGCTTTTAGCTGTGGATAGATGAAGTTATCTACCACAGCTATACTGTGACAATGCTTTCCTATGGCCCCTTTCACACTCTGCATTTAGCAACGGTTTCGTTACAGACGATTTCGAACGTTTAGAAAAAATGGATTGGAATGCGTCCAGAAACTATGTTATGCAGCTAACTGCACGTATCTGCACGAATCTGCAGCTGAACTGTGTCAGCTACGGATAACAACGGCAACAAGCATAGAAATCAATAGGAAGCACTTCAGGAATGTCAAGAATGTTAACAAGGTTTCCACCGCAGCAGCATGTATCCGTGGCTAATCGGAATGTAACAAATGCAAGTAATCGTTGTGCTTTATCTGACTTGCATTTAACAACGGCAGAACAGCTGATTCTATCCGTTCGTGTGAAAGGGGCCTTAAAGCCTTATAGGATGTATTCATAGAAAAGGTTTAAAACTGAGAGTCTCGTTCAATCCTGGGAATTTAGTTGCCGATAGAGGAAAAATGGATATTTAATCTTTTTGAAGAAGTAATTTGACAGCATTTCCACCCCTTTCATTTAGGGGAATATATTCCAAAGCAAAGAACTTCATACGAGAAGCATCAAACTGATGACATATTCCCATGTGGCAGCTAATAGGACTCTCAAAATTTTTGGCGGCGACCAATTTGACATGGTCCCTGATCCTATGGAAGAAGGGCCTTTTGGTCTTTCCCACATAAAACATATCACATTGGCATTTCATGTAGTAAACAACCCCGATCGACTATCAAGTAGCCAGGAAGGATGGCTTATATATTTGGCCATGGGGTAGTTTTATTTGTTTTGCTTTTAGGATATACTGGCAAAAATTACATTTATTACACGGGACAGTGCCCATCTGCTGTGAAGATCTAACATTGCCAACTGGATTATAATGGCTATGAACCAAAAGATCCCTAAGGGATTTGGATCTTCTTAAACTAATTTCTGGATATTCTTTTGTGTGTCTGCTTATGGTATCATCACCCATCAGCAAATACCAGTATTTTTTAAGTATATCCCTCACCTGTTGGTGTTGACTGATTTTGCTTCTTATTCTTATACAGTAATGATTGTCTATTTTGGCCATTTGCTCTCTGGTATGCTCTTTTTAATAAAGACCGGCTATAGCCCCTATCTAATAGTCGGGCTTGTAGAGCTTTTGCTTCAAACTCAAAGTCCTCCTGCTTTGAGCAGTTACGCTTTAACCGCAAGTACTGGCTATACGGAATGTTGGAGATTAGGGGACCAGGATGTGAGCTACTTGCATTCAAAATGATATTGCCAGATGATGGCTTTCTATACAAGGTTGATTCCAAGTTACCTTCTTTATCCACAAAGATCTGGATGTCTAAAAAGTTCACAGACTGCTGATGATATGGAGCAGTGAACTTCAGATTGTATTCATTATCTTTTAGACTATCCAAAAAAGGAAATTAATTCATCCAAGAAACCTGTCCAGATCAAAAAATATGCGCCCCCCCTGCACCTGGAGGTAATGGGAGCGATTGAAGAGAAAAACATTAATTGTTCAAGATAAAAGTTAAGAAGCTTAACAAATTTATTATACTTGGCAGCCGTAGCGCCTCTTTCAAATATGAAGCCCTCCACAACTCTGACCCCCCAGTCATGAGGAATGGAGCTGTAGAGGGCTTCAACATCAATGGTGACCAACCAAGCGCCTTCTGGCATATCAATGCCGCCCAGAGCTCGGATCAAATCACTTGTATCCTGAATATGAGATGGTAATGCTTTAACATGAGGCCTCAAATAGTCATCAATTAGCTGACTCGCATGTTCTGTTAGACAGTCATTTCCGGAAACGATAGGCCTTCCAGGAGGCTGAACAATGTCCTCATGTTAAAGCATTTCAGTTCTGACAGCCCTATTTCTTTTACTCACAATATAGACCATTGCTGCTGCAGACTATTGCTCTGCAGATTATCTTTCTGCACAAACTACTGTGGGATTAAACCTCCTAAATAACCATTTACCCAGCAAATTATCTCTGCACAGACAACCGTGGGATTAAATCTCCTAAATAACCATTTATCCATTGAATTACACATGGTTAATTGATTTAACAACGTGAGAGATTCAATTGTTTAGGCTAAATTTCTGTTTAAAAAATGACTTGTATGTGCATATAAAATAAATAAGCCACTCTTTATATAAAATGGGCTTCTGCCATAGGCACTCTATTCCGATAGCCTCTTTTTTTACTCACAATATAGACCGCTGCTGCTGCAGACTAGTGCTTTGTCTCGCTCTGCAGATCATTTCTATGCGCTGTCCACTGTGGGAAAAAACATCCATTGAATTATAAGTGGTTAATTTATCTATCAAGGTGAGAGATCTAGGTATGAAAGTCAAATTTTGTTTGGAAATTAGTTTGAATATGCACATAAAACAAACAACTCTCTATATTTAATTAATAGAAAACCATAGGATCCCTTTCTTCTATGCCCTTTAGAGCAATCTTGCCTGATTGATAAAAGGTGGGTGGGTGTAAGGAGTCACAGTAAGATTCTAATTGATATAATTGTAAAATATATTATTATCATAATATATTGAATATAAAATTTAAAAGAACGAAAAATAAGAAATAATAATGCAAAAAAAAAAAAATAGTTTGTTAATTCTATAGGGTACAGGGGAAATATGGGGCTATGTATAATTGAGATAGCTAAGTAATCTGATAATAGGAATCATAATTAAACAAATAAATGTATGTTCCATCAGTGGTTTTATCCTCTGTGGCCACTAAATGCTCTTCGATCTGTCCATCCGCAGCAGTGTCCGGTAATTCCAGGTTCTTCCATTGATCCAGGGTAAGGGGGACAATATGGATGGGATGACCATTGCTCTTAGAATACATTAATGTAAAATGTCTGTAAACAGTGATGTGATGTTCCATGTATGTTGTTCTCCCATGCTATAGCATTATAATTGGAGGCTACATAAATCCTGTATTCAATAATATATTTTTTGTCTATTTTAGTGAATAAGATAACATATGGTGTGATTAAGACTCCTGAAGAAGCCGACGCAATGGCTAAACATGTCAAGCAAGCACCAATGCACATATGTTGTATGATTCACTTCTGAAATTTTTTAAATGTTTTCTATGAATTTTATATTTTTTTAAAATAAAAAAATGACTTTTATATAAAAAGAAAAAATCCCATCTACTTTCAAAAAACGTCATATCTTCAATATTACCAGGAAGTTTGTGCCTGTATTGTACACAAATAAGTCCTCTAGTTCTCCTGACCCCCCATTATGCTTTTTATAACTTTTTGACATTTCACAGGTGCATGCAGTTTTGAGACTTGACATACACTATATTGTCAAAAGTATTGTGACTCCTGCCTTTACAAGCAAAGCAAGGCAAGGTCCATAAAGACACAGATGAGCGAGTTTGGGGTGGAGGAACTTGACTGAGCTGCACAGTCCTCACCTCAACCCAGTAGAAAACATTTGGGATGAATTGGAGCCAAGCCTTCTTGTCCATCAGTGCCTGACCTCAAATGATCTTCTGGAAGAATGGTCAAACATTCCAACAGACCAGGGACATGCAATTAGCGGACCTCCATCTGTTGCAGGACTACAAGTCCCACGAGGCATGGCAAGACTGACAGCCACAAGCATGACACCTAGACTCAGAGGCATGATGAGCCTTGTAGCTTTGCAACAGCTGGAGGTCCGTTAATTGCATATCCCTGCCATAGATCATAGGTGTGCGCAGCCTATTGCATTAGGGTGTGCATCCCTAAAGCTCAAACACGCATGTGTAATATATATACACACACACACACACACACACACACACACACTCTTATAAATTAATGTAACAAAACATTTTAAAATGTGTAAAAACATGGACCATGTTAGTAGGCCAGTGGATGTGTCACTAGGGCAGAGGTTGGTGTCAGTAGTTTTTTATTTTTATTATTTTATTTTCATGTTATTTTTAACAATTTTTTTAAGGAGCCCCATTTGGGGGGGGTTCGGGCTTTGGTGAAATATCATTTTGACAAGTATTAGGCGCAGGGCCAGGCTCTGGGTCTCATGTGATTAAATTGTCCACAGTCTGCAATCGGGTGGCACCCTTATGGAAGAGCCATATCCAGGAGCTGTGAAGACATGAAAAAAAGGCGCCTCTGGGTGCAGACGTACAATGATTTATTAAAAGCACACATGTAAATTGGCAACTCACATTTGCAAGGAAACAAGTAGGCACATCTGTTGGGTACAATACCCCAGGTGGCTGATGATAGGTGAACGTAGGCGCAACACTGCTGTGTCCCCGAGGATAGGACAACACCTCGAGGACACAGCAGTGTTGCACCTACGTTCACCTATCATCAGCCACCTGGAGTATTGTCCCCAACAGATGTGCCTACTTGTTTCCTTGCAAATGTGAGTTGCCAATTTACATATGTGTTTTTAATAAATCATTGTACGTCTGCACCCAGAGCCGCCTTTTTTTCATGTCTTGGTGAAATATCAGCAGGGGGAATCTGCCCTGCGGGGGGTGATTGGGGTGTGTCCAGGCACACCTGGCACACCCCCAGGGCATGCCTATGCCATAGACACACTCCTAAACCATGTGGACAGCCTTCCCAGAAGAGTTGAAGCTTTATAGCTGCAAAGGGTGGGCCAACTCAATATTGAACCCTACGCACTAAGACTGGGATGCCAATAAAGTTCATGTGCGTGTAAAAACTAGGAATTAAATTGTTTTTGTGCAGACTAAAATTAATTTTGCGTGTACTTTTTCTTGAACATATAATATAGATCTGATAAAGTTGCACAAATTTAATGCAACATAAAAAATTGCAACTAGCATCTTTTTATTCTACAGGGCCTCTGTATTCAGAAAATAATTATATGACGGAAAAGAGAAAAAATTAGATCGTTAGAACGTTTTTCGTGAGAAAGACGTAGCAACTCAGATGTGATTAAGGAGGTAACATAGGTATCACGTCAAGAGTATGTCCGACCTTGGTGAAGAGTAGACCTTGTAGAAAATCTGTGTATAATTTAGACGTGAAGACCGTTTTTTTTTTACGGATCTGGGGGGGTCTTGTATATAAATAAAAGACTTGTGTCTCCGGGACATCTTATTTTTCTACGATCAACGTTAAAAAATACAACGTAATTTAAACACGTTGAAATAGTCTAGATATAATATACAAGTTCTTTTTCATGTGCGTTTTAATTAAAATCAGACGTGTTTTTGTTAAATTAAGGATCAAAAATGTGCGTGTACTTGAAATAACCGTAGGGTCAGAATCACGCATCCCAAGTTATAACTCAACCGGGTGGGAAACGTCGATATTTCGAAGTTGAGAAGACCCTTCCGACAGGT
>BLSH010054920.1:882402-909853 GCA_018402905.1 Glandirana rugosa | reverse complement strand
AATAAATAAATAAATAAAAAAAGATTCTCAGCCCAAATGTGAATGGGGCCTAAAAGTGATTGTATACCAAAAAGATTTTGAGACCAAAGAGGTAAGAAGAAGCTTACATTTGCAAACAATACAGGAAAATGCAAATTTCTATTTTTTTACTGTTTATTCCCAATAAAAACCTAGAAAATTTAAATTTCCTATCAACTTAATGCCGTATCTGTCCCAAAATATATATGTATAAAAAAAGAAGATGATTTAATACAATAGTGTAGACCAAACACTAAGCGGTATTCTGTGTGGAAGCAAAACATGGCAAAAACATGGCCCTGCATACTAGCTCATTATGCCTTTGCTTTGCAGGTTTGTTTTTTTTGGGGGGGGGCGGCTTTACAACTACTTTAACCTCTAAAGCTGGGCATACAATAGTAGTAATTTTAAGCACATTTCTTCAAATTTCTAATCATTAGTGGTTCAAACAGATGTCATTTTTGACCGCAGTGACGAGAAAAAGGAGCAACAGAATGGAATTTGTTTTCTCAAATGGACAGATTTCTAACAGCGAATTTGATTTTATAAAGTACTTCTGAGCCACATTTGTCATACAAATGAAAATCTACTAAAGTATATCCAGCTTAAATCTCCATTCCACTTAAAAACAGAACTAAATCTAGGATAAAACTGAGCAGGCAGTTCTTTATTGAAGAAGAGATGTGCTATGTCTCTTCTGTAATAGCGCACATTTACCTGCCTGTTCGCAGTCTTTTGTTGAATGTACACTGAGCTGTGTATGCATGGCTCAGCATGCTTTCCCAGTACATAACGGCTGTGTGAGAAACACTGGCTTTCATGCGCATGTGCAAACAAGTATATGGCGCAACACCCTGAAAAAACATATAAATCCCATCAAGTCTTTTAAAATAGTCCATATGTGGCTGGTATAAGAACCAGCATTAGTAAAAAGTCCCAGCACAAAGGTCAGCCTTCTTAGAACCAGAAGCAAAGTCCCTGTAACACTGGAAAAAAAAAAGAAAAGAGGCGCCTCTAAGTGCAGACTTTAAAAACAGTTTATTAAAACCAACAATTGGCAACTCACATGAGACAGAAGATAAAAGGCACATGAGCAGGTCCTCAAAGGGGTAACATCAGTGAGATGTCCATAGGCCAGGATTCATAGCACCATCATGAACTGTAGCAAGCGTCCCTGTGAGTTGGTAACCGGCCGAAGACAGGGGATACTTAAAATGAGGCTTGGTTCCGTGGAAGCTAGAGTCCCAGGATGACGACGTCACTGGACAGCGACGCGTTATCCAAGCCGGCGTGCTGCGATTGGTGTGGCAGCCGCGCTCATTTATCAAGCTATAGGTTCATGCGCATGTGCAAGATGAGGTCTTGTTTAGTTATTATTAGATGTGATGGCTGCATTCATTGTTTTTTTTAGGCTTTCTTCAAATTTTCATCTGGCGATCTAGCCAGCCAGTCTGTTTTTCAAAATCCCAAACTCTCCAGCAGAATGTATCCGTTTGTATAAACAAATTAGTTACCACTGGCAGGGGGTTTGTAAAATAATCAGATTTATTCATTTAAAGCTTCATCCAAAAAAGGAAATAAACTGCTGCTGTAACGGATTTTAAAGCATGAGCTGGAGTTTGGCTTCAATTTGTTACTGTTTTTAAATCAGCCAATACATTTAACACTGCCCTCTTCCAGACTGCTGTCTGCTATGCCCTGTACTCATTCATCCAGGTTGGAGGCACTCTAATACAGGAGATGTGTTGCTGCACAGATCATCAAGTGAAAACAGAGGAGAAAAAGGTCTAAAAAAAAACAAAAAAATAAACGAATGCAGCCACCACATCTAATGATTGGTAAGCTGTCATATATTACATTTTTGGTTTTGGGTTTATTTCTGCTTTCATTTTGCATGGGTGGCACAGCATATAGCTAACAGATGAACAATGCATAAACAAGCAAGTGATTACGTACACAAAGCATTTGTTCTGTTTCTAAACATGAGATAACTGTGCCAGATTTCCAATTTTAGATTATGGAGATTTGTGTACATTTAAATTTTCAAAAATGAAATAACCATAAATAATTCTCTTTCCATTTGTATGTTAACTAAATTCTTACCTTCTAAGTTATGCTAAACCTACCGTCTTAACTTCTAATGCGTGCTGAATGAGTGATCGTGCCTCTTAGCTTGCTCTTTGGGCAATGCGGGTTTTAGCTTTGTCATGCGCATTCCTCCAGTGATGTTGTTATTTCCTTGTTTTTACCCATTCTCCACTACAAATGGCTTGTACATATGGTCTACATTATGTTAGAATGAATGCTTCAAGTGATAATCAGCAAAATCAATCATTTCCTTCAAGATGTTTTTGACAGTGCTCCCCCAAGTAAGCCATTTTAGGAGTGAAGGGCTATAGTGTTGGTATAATTAATAATAATAATAATAATAATATATATAATTTTAATGGTAGGTTTATTTTAACAGTGAGAGACAGAATAACAAAAATATCCAGAAAAACGCATTTAAAAAAAGTTATAAATTGATTTGCATTTTAAAGTGGTTGTCAACGCTGGACAACCACTTTAACCTACAAGTAAACCAATAATAAGGCTTACCTGTAGGTTCCCTGCATATCTCCTAAACCTAAACGGTTTAGGAGAGAATACAGTGTACTTGCATGTGCCAACGTCATCGGGCACATGCACAGTGAAGAAACGGCCTCTGTGCTGTTTCTTCACTGAGATTGTGCCGCGATTGCCGGCTCCCGCACAATCACAGAGACTGAGTCCACGGTCCCAGAAGGAAGAGAGGCGAAAATGGACGCGGCCTGGAGCGGGGACAGCGCGGGCTTCCAATGCAGGTAAGTGTCACATAATACTAGCATGCTAGCCTTTTATGCTTTTACATTGCAGGGTAATGAAGAGGAACGAAGAGGAAGTAAAACCCATGAGGGTTTAGTTCCTCTTTAATGAGTGAAATAAGTATATGACCACTTTGCAAAACATGACTTAGTACTTGGTGGCAAAACCCTTGTAGGCAATCACAGAGGTCAGACGATCCTTGTAGTTGGCCACCAGGTTTGCACACATTTCAGTACAGATTTTGTCCCACTCCTCTTTGCAGGTCCTCTCCAAGTCATTTAGGTTTCGAGGCTGACGTTTGGTAACTCAAACCTTCAGCTCCCACCACACATTTTCTATGGGATTAGGGTCTGGAGACTGGCTAGGCCACTCCAGGACCTTAATGTGCTTCTTCTTGAGCCACTCCTTTGTTTCCTTGGCTGTGTGTTTTGTGTCATTGTCACGCTGGAATACCCATCCACGACCCATTTTCAATACCATGGCTGAGGGAAGGAGGTTATCACCCAAGATTTGACAGCACATGGCCCCGTCCATCGTCCCTTTGATGCGGTGCAGTTGTCCTGTCCCCTTAGCAGAAAAACACCCCCAAGCATAATGTTTCCAACTCCATGTTTGACGGTGGGGATGGTGTTCTTGGGGTCATAGGCAGCATTCCTCCTCCTCCAAACAGGGAGAGTTGAGTTGATGCCAAAGAGCTTGATTTTGGTCTCATATGACCACAACACTTTCACCTAGTTCTCCTGTGAATCATTCAGATGTTCATTAGCAAACTTTAGACGGGCATGTGCATGTGCTTTCTTGAGCAGGGGGACCTTGCGGGCACTGCAGGATTTCAGTCCTTCATGACGTAGTGTGTTACCAATTGTTTTCTTGGGGACTATGGTCCCAGCGGCCTTAGATCATTGACAATATTCTCCAATGTAGTTTTGGGCTGATTCCTCACCGTTCTCACAATTATTTAAACTCCACCAGGTGAGATCTTGCATGGAACCCCAGACTGAGGGATATTGACAGTTATTTTGTGCTTCGTCCATTAGCGAATAATCGCACCAAACTGTTGTCACCCTCTTACCAAGCTGCTTGGCGATGTTCTTGTAGCCCATTCCAACCTTGTGTAGGTCTACAATCTTGTCCCCGACATCCTTGGACAGCTCTTTGGTCTTGGCCATTGTGGAGAGATTAGAATCTGATTGATTGATTACTTCTGTGGACAGGTGCCTTTTATACAGGTAACAAGCTGAGATTAGGAGCACTCCTAATCTCAGCTTGTTACTTGTATAGAAGACACCTAGGAGCCAGAAATCTTGCTGATTGATAGGGGATCAAATACTTATTTCATTCATTAAAATGCAAATCAATTTATAACTTTTTTGAAATGTGTTTTTCTGGATATGTTTGTTGTTATTCTGTCTCTCACTGTTAAAATAAACCTACCATTAAAATTATAGACTGATCATTTTGTTTGACAGTGGGCAAGCATACAAAATCATTTGGGGATCAAATACTGTGTGTGTGTATATATATATATATATATATATATATATATATATATATATACATACATATACATACATACATACATACACACACACACACACACACACATACAGTGGGTACGGAAAGTATTCAGACCCCCTTAAATTTTTTACTCTTTGTTATATTGCAGCCATTTGCTAAAATCATGTAATTTCATTTATTTCCTCATTAATGTACACACAGCACCCCATATTGACAGGAAAACACAGAATTGTTGACATTTTTGCAGATTTATTAAAAAAGAAAAACTGAAATATCACATGGTCCTAAGTATTCAGACCCTTTGCTCTGACACTCATATATTTAACTCAGGTGCTGTCCATTTCTTCTGATCATCCTTGAGATGGTTCTACACCTTCAGTTGAGTCCAGCTGTGTTTGATTATACTGATTGGACTTGATTAGGAAAGTCACACACATGTCTATGTAAGATCTTACAGCTCACAGTGCATGTCAGAGCAAATGAGAATCATGAGGTCAAAGGAACTGCCTGTAGAGCTCAGAGACAGAATTGTGGTAAGGCACAGATCTGACCAAGGTTACAAAAAATTTCTGCTGCACTTAAGGTTCCTAAGAGCACAGTGGCCTCCATAATCCTTAAATGGAAGACGTTTGGGACCACCAGAACCCTTCCTAGAGCTGGCCGTCCGGCCAAACTGATCTATCGGGGGAGAACAGCCTTGGTGAGAGAGGTAAAGAAGAATCCAAAGATGACTGTGGCTGAGCTCCAGAGATGCAGTCTGGAGATGGGAGAAAGTTGTAGAAAGTCAACCATCACTGCAGCCCTCCACCAGTCGGGGCTTTATGGCAGAGTGGCCCGACGGAAGCTTCTTATCAGTGCAAGACACATGAAAGCCTGCATGGAGTTTGCTAAAAAAACACCTGAAGGACTCCAAGATGGTGAGAAATAAGATTCTCTAGTCTGATGAGACCAAGATAGAACTGTTTGGCCTTAATTCTAAGCGGCATGTGTGGAGAAAACCAGGCACTGCTCATCACCTGTCCAATACAGTCCCAAAAGTGAAGCATGGTGGTGGCAGCATCATGCTGTGGGGGTGTTTATCAGCTGCAGGGACAGGATGACTGGTTGCAATTGAGGGAAAGATGAATGCGGCCAAGTACAGGGATATCCTGGACGAAAACCTTCTCCAGAGTGCTCAGGACTTCAGACTGGGCCGAAGGTTTACCTTCTAACAAGACAATGACCCTAAGCACACAGCTAAAATAAGGAAGGAGTGGCTTCACAACAACTCCGTGACTGTTCTTGAATGGCTCAGCCAGAGCCCTGACTTAAACCCAATTGAGCATCTCTGGAGAGACCTAAAAATGGCTGTCCACCAACGTTTACCATCCAACCTACACAGGACTGGACAGGATCTGCAAGGAGGAATGGCAGAGGATCCCAAAATCTAGGTGTGAAAAATTTGTTGCATCTTTCCCAAAAAGACTCATGGCTGTATTAGATCAAAAGGGTGCTTCTACAAAATACTGAGCAAAGGGTCTGTATACTTAGGACCATGTGATATTTCAGTTTTTCTTTTTTAATAAATCTGCAAAAATGTCAACAATTCTGTGTTTTTCTATCAATATGGGGTGCTGTGTGTACATTAATGAGGAAAATAAATGAACTTAAATGATTTTAGCAAATGGCTGCAATATAACAAAGAGTAAAAAATTTAAGGGGGTCTGAATATTTTCCGTACCCACTGTATATATACACACAGTATCTCACAAAATTGAGTACACCTCTCACATTTTTGTAAATATTTTATTACATCTTTTCATGTGACAACACTAAAGAAATGACACTTTGCTATAATGTAAAGTAGTGAGTTTACAGCTTGTATAACAGCGTAAATTTGCTGTCCCCTCAAAATAACTGAACACACAGCCATTAATGTCTAAACCGCTGGAAACAAAAGTGAGTACACCCCTAACTGAAAATGTCCAAATTGGGCCCAAAGTGTCAATATTTCGTGTGGCCACCATTATTTTCCAGCACTGCCTTAACCCTCTTAGGCATGGAGTTCACAGAGAGTCACAGGTTGCCACTGGAGTCCTCTTCCACTTCTCCATGCCGACATCACAGATCTGGTGGATGTTAGAGACCTTGCGCTCCTCCACCTTCCATTTAAGGATGCCCCACAGATGTTCAATAGGGTTTAGGTCTGGAGACATGCTTGGCCAGTCCATCACCTTTAACCTCAGCTTCTTTAGCAAGGCAGTGGTTGTCTTGAAGGTGTGTTTGGGGTCGTTATGATGCAATACTGCCCTGTGGCCCAGTCTTTAAAGGGAGGGAATCATGCTCTGCTTAAGTATTTCACAGTACATGTTGGCATTTATGGTCCCCTCAATGAGCTGTAGTTCCCCAGTGCAGGCAGCACTCATGCAGCCCCAGACCATGACACCCCCACCATCGTGCTGGACTGTAGGCAAGACACACTTGTCTTTGTACTCCTCACCTGGTTGTGGCCACACACGTTTGACACTATCTGAACTAAATACGTTTATCTTGGTCTCATCAGACCACAGGACATGGTTCCAGTAAACCATGTCCTTAGTCTGCTTGTCTTCAGCAAACTGTTTCCGGGCTTTCTTTGGCATCATCTTTAGAAGAGGCTTTCTTCTGGGACGACAGCCATGCAGACTAATTTGATGCAGTGTGCGGCATATGGTCTGAGCACTGACAGGCTTACTCCCACCCTTCAACTTCTGCAGCAATGCTGGCAGCAGATTTGCGCCATTATAAAAGCTTGTAAACTCACTACTTTACATTGTAGCAAAGTCTCATGTCTTCAGTGTTGTCACATGAAAAGATGTAATAAAATATTTACAAAAATGTGAGGGGTGTACTCACTTTTGTGAGATACTGTATATATATTATTAACATACAGCATTTATATAGCGCCAAATATATATATATATATATATATATATATATACACACACACCGTATATACTCGAGTATAAGCCGTCTCGAATATAAGCCCGAGGCACCTCATTTTACCACAAAAAACTGTGAAAAGTTATTGACCCGAGTAGAAGCCTAGGGTGGCAAATGCAGCAGCCAGAACACAGGAATTGTAGCCAGAACACAGGGACAGGGAGCCAGAACACAGGAATTGTAGCCAGAACACAGGGACAGGGAGCCAGAACTCAGGGATTGTAGCCAGGACACAGAGACTGTAGCCAGGACATAGGGATGTTATCCAGGACACAGAGACTGTAGCCAGAACACAGGTATTGTAGCCAGGACACAGGGATTTTATCCAGGACACAGAGACTGTAGCCAGAACACAGGTATTTTATCCAGGACACAGAGACTGTAGCCACAACGCAGGTATTGTAGCCAGGACACAGGGATTTTAGCCAGGACACAGACTGTAGCCAGGACACAGACTGTAGCCAGGACACAGACTGTAGCCAGGACACAGACTGTAGCCAGGACACAGACTGTAGCCAGGACACAGACTGTAGCCAGAACACATAAGGGATGAGTAAGGTAGATTCACATTAAACAGAGCTGTGCTGCTTCTAAGAGCCGTTCTGTGCTTTGTAAGTGTGATTAAAAACAATGCAATGCAAAGAATGCTGAGAGAGAGCTGCAGCTCTTCACGGAGATCAGGAGGTGGGCGGGACTGAACAGCTAACATCAGCTTGTCCCGCCCACCTCCCGACATCAAGCTGAGAATCTGACAGCTCTCTCAGCATTCTCTGCATTCCAATGTGTTTAATCACAGTTACAAAGCACAGAACGGCTCTTAGAAGCAGCACGGCTGTTTAATGTGAATCTACTCATCACCCACAGACACTGACTCGAGTATAAGCCGAGGGGGGTCTTTTTCAGCACAAAAAATGTGCTGAAAAACTCGGCTTATACTCGAGTATATACGGTATATATACATATATATATTAGAGCTGCACAATTAATCGTATTAAAATCGCGATCTCGATCCACCCCCCCCCCCCCTGTGATCTCCATCAGGCATTACCGTGATTTTTAGTGCAGTTAATGGGGTCCGACTTGCGGGGCAACTCAGCGCTACTTGACTGTAATAAAAGTCAATGCAAGTGACCTGAAGTCTTTTCTAAGTCGCAGCAACCTGAGTCTCTGGGGAGACTGCCAAGTCTGGGCAGAGAGCCAAGTTCTGAAGTCATGCTGATAAAGAAGCTAGAAGAGATACAATGTAATTACTTCAAAGGAATGAACTCCCGTGTATAGATGTTCAGTTTAACCATTTAACCACTTCCACACAGCCTACCGTCTATTTACGGCGGCAGTGTGGATGCTGGGCGCGAATCGCCGTAAAAAATGGCGATCTGCGAGTGGCCGCTAGGGGGCGCGCGCGCCCGCCGTGCTCCTGAGGAGTGTGCCCATGGCTCGGGCAGACCCGATGTCCACTGGCGAGCCACGATGAGTGGCCACAGCCAAAGAACGGGAACCACCTATGTAAACACGGCGGTTCCCCGCTCTGTTAGTGGGGGCATGGAAGATCTACTGATCCCTGTCACTGGGATCAGTTAGATCTCACATGCCCATGGTAGCCCAGCCCCCCCCACAGTTAGAACACACCCAGGGAACATAGTTAACCCCTTCACTACCAATGACATTTATACAGTAGTCAGTGGACATTTATATTTCTGATGGCTGTATAAAATGTCATTGGTCCCAAAAAAGTGTCAAAAATGTCCGACATGTCCACTGCAATATCGCAGTACCGCTAAAAATCGCAGATCCACGCCATTACGAGTAAAAAAATAAAAATAAAAAAAAATAATAATAAATATATATATATATATATATATATATATATATATATATATATATAATTAAAAACCCCAGAAATTAATTCTCATCATCCGTAAACGCGGCCACTTTTGCGCAAACCAATCAATAAATGCCGATTGCGATTTTTTTTTTTTACCAAAAATATGAGGAAGAATATAAATCGGCCAAAACCGATGAAAAAAAAATGTTTTTTTATATTTTTTTTGGATTTGTATTTTAGCAAAAAGTAGGAAATTAGTTTTTTTTTGCAAAATTGTCGCTCTTCTTTTGTTTATAGCGGTGATCAGAAATGACGCAGAGGTGATCAAATACCACCAAAAGAAAGCTCTATTTGTGGGAAAAAAAGGACGCAAATTTTGTTTGGGTACTTTGCACGGCCGCGCAATTGTCAGTTAAAGCAACGTAGTGCCGAATCGCAAAAAGTGCTCTGGTCCTAACCTGGGAAATCCTTCCGGGGCTGAAGTGGTTAACTAAAGAGTTAGACTAAATCTTTTCTGATTTGCTGCTTACAAATAAAAATCCAGTATTTTGTGCTAGAAAATAACTTAGAACCCCCAAACAGTATATATATTTTTTTAGCAGAGACCCCAGCGAATAAGATGGCGGTTGTTGCAATATTTTATGTCACACGGTATTTGCGCAGAGGTCTTTCAAACGCAATTTTTTTGGAAAAATTACCCTTTCCAAAAACTTAACAGTGCAGTGCCCGATTTTTTTGTATATGTAATATGTTACGCCGTGAGAATCGTGATCTTTATTCTAAGCAAAAAAATTGTGATTCTCATTTTGGCCAGAATCGTGCAGCTCTAATACACACACACAGTATCTCACAAAAGGGAGTACACCCCTCACATTTTTGTAAAGATTTTATTACATCTTTTCATGTGACAGCACTGATGAAATGACGCGTGTATAACAGTGTAAATTTGCTGTCCCCTCAAAATAACTCAACACACAGCCATTAATGTTTAAACTGCTGGCAACAAAAGTGAGTACACCCCTAAGTGAAAATGTCCAAATTGGGTCCAATTTTCACTTTACCCTCCCCGGTGTCATGTAACTTGTTAGTGTTACAAGGTCTCAGGTGTGAATGGGGAGCAGGTGTGTTAAATTTGGTGTTATCACTCTCTCTCTTTTACTGGTCACTGGAAGCTCAACATGGCACCTCATGGCAAAGAACTCTCTGAGGATCTGAAAAAAAGAAGTATTGCTCTACATAAAGATGGCGTAGGCTATAAGATTGCCCGGACCCTGGAACTGAGCTCCAGCACGGTGGCCAAGACCATACAGTGGTTTAATAGGACAGGTTCCACTCAGAATAGGCCTCCCCATGGTCGACCAAAGAAGTTGAGTGCACGTGTTCAGCATCATATCCAGAGGTTGTCTTTGGGAAATAGACGTATTAGTGCTGCCAGCATTGCTGCAGAGGTTGAAGGGGTGGTTGGTCAGCCTGTCAGTGCTCAGACCATATGCCGCACACTGCATCAAATTGGTATGCATGGCTGTCGTCCCAGAAGGAAGCCTCTTCTAAACACGATGCACAAGAAAGCCCGCAAAATGTTTGCTGAAGACAAGCAGACTGAGAACATGGATTACTGGAACCATATCCTGTGGTCTGATGAGACCAAGATAAACTTATTTGGTTCAGATGGTGTCAAGCGTGTGTGGTGGCAACCAGGTGAGGAGTACAAAGACAAGTGTGTCTTGCCTACAGTCAAGTATAATGGTGGGAGTGTCATGGTCTGGGGCTGCATGAGTGCTGCCGACACTGGAAAGCTACAGTTCATTTAGGGAACCATGAATGCCAACATGTACTGTGACAAACTGAAGCAGAGCATGATCTCCTCTCTTCGGAGACTGGGCCGCAGAGCAGTATTCCAACATAACGACCCCAAACACCTCCAAGACGACCACCGCCTTGCAAAAGAAGCTGAAGGTAAAGGTGATGGACTGGCCAAGCATGTCTCCAGACCTAAACCCTATTGAGCATTTGTGGGGCATCCTCAAACGGAAGATGGAGGAGCGCAAGGTCTCTAACATCCACCAGCTCCGTGATGTCGTCATGGAGGAGCGGAAGAGGAGTCCAGTGGCACCCTGTGAAGCTCTGGTGAACTCCATGCCCAAGAGGGTTAAGGCAGTGCTGGAAAATAATGGTGGGGCCACACAAAATATTGACACTTTGGGCCCAATTTGGACATTTTCAGTTAGGGGTGTATTCACTTTTGTTACCAGCAGTTTAGACATTAATGGCTGTGTGTTGAGTTATGTTGAAGGGACAGCAAATTTACGTTATACAAGCTGTACACTGCTACAATTTTACAATTTAAAGTAGTGAAAGTGTCATTTCTTCATTGTTGTTACATGAAAAGATATAATAAAATATTTACAGAAACGTGAGCACTGTACTCATGAGATAGTGTGTGTGTATATATATATATATATATATATATATATATATATACACACACACACACACACATACACACACACACACACACACTTTTTTTTTTTTTTTAAGGTTTCATACAGAGTACAGAGGGACTGAGACACCTGTCAAGTTTTTACTGCACTCTGTGCCCTCATTACGTAGATTCGTCCTCTATTGTCATGTTTACCATTTTCACCAAAAATTCAAGGAAATCCTACCTTTTGGGTTGTCCCAGAATAGTAAAAAAATAAAAATAAAGGAGCAAATCTCTCAATGGGGACACTGGTTCTGGTGACAACCAGGAATTTATCTCAATTTGGAAGGATTTCCTCTCACTTCCTGTTTTGGCAATGGAACAGGAAGTGAAGAGAAATCGCCCAAATGGGACACAGATGGGAAAAAAACTGATTAGAGTTATAACCCTCCCTTACTTTATTGAAGAAAAAAAAAGTTTTGCGTTTAGTTCTACTTTATAGCTTTATCACTGCTGTTGTTCTGTACCTCGCAGTGCAGTACTTCTACTCATTTCCCTGCATCTGTAAGAAGTCAAGGAATGGGGCTGAGTGCAGGGACAAACTCCAGCATGCATGGGTAGGAGTTACATCATCAGTGGCCTCCCAAAGGTCGCCAAAGCTGAGAGAAGAATGGGAGAGGTCACCAGCCAAGCAACAAGGGTGAACACAGACCTCGCATTGCTGGTGGATGTAAAAAATAGGGCAAATGTGCCATAACATGCAGGCAGGTGATGCATACGTACACATTATGGCAACGGCCCTGAGGACTACAGTGAATTTAGCTATGCTTTGAAGTGGGAGTAAACTCCCATGTATAATTTATACCTATAGGTAAGCCTATAATAAGTTTTACCTATAGGTACTGTATATATCTCCTAAACGTGCACAATTTAGGACAGGGGTAGCCAACCTTAAAGAGGTGGAGATCTACCTGAACACCACAAGAGAAGTCAAAGATCATAGGGAACAATGTTGCTTCCTCGCACCTGATTTAAGCCTCTAATAGCAGCACTACTGTGTTGCAAACGCGTGCATTGCACAGCAATAGTGGGTTTAAATCACGAAGCAGGAAGGCAATATATCGCCTCCTCACCACCTACCAACACTCACTCGGATTGCTTTTTAGGAGCAGCACTTGTGAATGAGCACTTAGTTTCATCAGCGGTACCCTTGGGGCTCAATTACACACAAAGTTAGGGGTGGTAAAACAGCAGGATATAATAGACGTCTATAGCTAAGCGCAGCAAACCTGCAGGAAAACTGCAGGTACACTGAACTGCACCTGCGGTGTGGCTAAACCACAGCACATCAGTGTGAAAGCAGCCCTATACTATTATGCCAGGCCTCAACAATCCCCGGGCGCCAGGTCGCGATGACGACCAGAAATCGCGTCCTGGCGAGTGACAGCCGTTGCTTCTCTCACTATGTTAAAACACAGCTTCTCCTATTCAGCGAGAGAGCCGTTCTCTGCTTAATCTAAACAGCTGTTAAATTTGGCAAGCTGCCCGGAATATTTGTTTATAGTTAGGAAGAAAAAACGAACAACAATGTATCTTATGCTTCTTTCAAAGGAATGATCTCCAGGCTGTATGAGGAAAGTTTAACCATTTAACCACTTGCTGACCGCCGACCGCAGTCTGACGGCGACAGAGTGGCTCGACCCTCCCTGTGAGCGCGCCACCAGAGGTGCGCTCGCGTGCTCACGGTGTCCAGGGGGGGGGCCCAGGGAGCGGGTAGGGCGGACTCGATGGCTCCCCCGCAGTGAAAGAACGGAGGTCCGTGTAAGTAAACACGGATCTCCGTTCTGTTAGAGGGGGAAGGGCTGCGATCACAGGCTTCCTGTATATGGAAGCCGTAATCACTCCCTTCCCCCTGCCAGGCCTGCCCACATACAGTTATAACACACCCAGGGAACACAGTTAACCCTTAGAGCGCCCCTCCAGGTTAACCCCTTCACTGCCAATGGCATTTACATAGTAATCAGTGGATTTTTATAGCAGTGATCGCTGTATAAGTGCAAATGGTCCCAAAAAAAAGTGTCAAAATGGTCCGACATGTCCGCTGCAATATCGCAGTACCGCTAAAAATCGCAGATCGCCGCCATTACTAGTAAAAAATAAAAATAAATAAAAATCCCAGAATTGAATTCTCATCATCCGTAAACGCAGCAACTTTTGCGCAAACCAATCAATAAACGGCGATTGGGATTTTTTTTTACCATAAATATGAGGAAGAATATAAATCGGCCGAAACCGATGGAAAAAAATGTTTATTTTTTTTTTGGATTTGTATTTTAGCAAAAAGTAAGAAATTAGTTTTTTTTTGCAAAATTGTCGCTCTTCTTTTGTTTATAGCAGCGATCAGAAATGACGCAGAGGTGATCAAATACTACCAAAAGAAAGCTCTATTTGTGGGGGAAAAAAAGGATGCAAATTTACTTTGGGTACAACGTCGCACAACCGCGCAATTGTCAGTTAAAGTGCCGAATCGCAAAAAGTGCTCTGGTCCTAAAGTGGGAAGTCCTTCCGGGGCTGAAGTGGTTAAAGACTAAATCTTTTCTCACATTTGTGGCTTACAAGTAAAAATCCAGTATTTTCTGTTAGAAAATGACTTGGAACCCTCAAACATTATATATTAAATTTTTAGCAGAGACCTTAGAGAATAAAATGGCGGTTGTTGCAATATCTTATGTCACATGGTATTTACGCAGTGGTCTTTGAAACGCAATTTTTTTGAAAAAATACACTTTAACCACTTCCAAACCAAGCCTGTTTTTTGGGTTCGGTGGCTAAGAGTTAAAAACTGTTTTTTTTTTTGCTATAAAATTACTTATAACCTCCAAACATTATATATTTTTTTTCTAACACCCTAGAGAATAAAATGGCGGTCATTGCAAAACTTTATGTCACACCGTATTTGCGCAGCGGTCATCCAAGGGTGCTTTTTTTTTTAAATAAATTCATTTTTTTTTATTAAAAAAATAATAAGAAAACAGTAAAGATAGGCCAATTTTTTCCATATTGTGAAAGATAATGTTACGCCGAGTAAAATGATACCCAACATGTCATGCTTCAAAATTGCGTCCACTCGCGGAATGGCGACAAACTTTGCAACTTAAAAATCTCCATTGGCGACGTTTAAAAAATTCTACAGATTAGTAATTTTGAGTTACAGAGGATGTCTAGTGCTAGAATTATTGCTCTCAATCTAACGATCGCGGCGATACCTAACATGTGTGGTTAGAACACAGTTTTCATATGTGGGCGGGACTTATGTATGTGTTCGCTTCTGCACGCGAGCTCGGTGGGACAGAGCGCTTTAGTTTTTTTTTTTTTCAATTATTTATTTTGCTTTTTATTTTTACACTGTTCTTTTTTTAAAAAAAAAAAATTGATCACTTTTAGTCCTATTACAAGAAATGTAAACATTCCTTGTAATAGAAAAAAAGCATGCCAGGACCTCTTAAATATGAGATCTGGGGTCAAAAAGACCTCAGATCTCATATTTACAGTAAAAATGCAAAAAAAAAAAAAAATTTTTTTAAAAAGACAGCCCAAAAAAATAAAAAAAAAAATGGGCCCTTTAAGACCATTGGGCGGAACTGACTTCTGATGTCATTTCTGCCCTGCCATACTATGGAGCCGAGTGAGCGGCTTCCGCCGCTCAATTGGCTCATGGACACTGGGGGGACGGATCCGATCATCTCTGCCGCTGCCGGCGGGTCCGGTAAGCGGCAGAGATGGCGGGAAAGGGGCGGTGAGGAGCACCTCTCCCGCCACTGAGACCTCTCCGCCGCCAAGATCACTTTTATCTTGTTCAGAATCGCCGGCAGAAAAAAACGGCGTCTGAATGGTGGCACCATTAAGATATCACCACTCAAACCCAAGGACGTCATATGACGTCCATCGGTACGGAAGTGGTTAATGAATATAAAAAAAAAAAACAAAACAGTAAAGTTAGCCCATTTTTTTTTTTTTGTAGAATATGAAAGATGATGTTAGACCGCGAGAAATGTGATCATTATTCTAAGCAACAAAATTGTGATAAAGCCCTGTGTACCATCAACAATTACCACTCTTTATGTGCAGCTGGGCTCCAGTATTTCATGGTGACCGGAAACCCACCAGCAATCAATAGTCACCGTGGGGGACACACATGTAAGCAGGAAGTGGCTGCAAAGAGGCAGCAGAAGATCAGCATCACTAGAATACTTTTCACTTTTTTTTGTATTTTATTTAAAATGTCACTAAGGCTTAGTTTAGATGTGCAGCTGGGTGGTAAAAATGTGCAGTAGAGACATGTTTTTGCCACCCACCAATGATGGCCTTCCTTAAGCTCCATTAGGCAGCAGATGAGGGCGTTTTACATGCCGCAGTCACAATGCATTAGGCATAATAAGGAGTTTCCCCCATAACAGATTTTGTAGTGTCACTCTTTCTGGCCAGCCAATAACCCTGATGTAGCGGTGTTATGTTGGAGTTATTGAATGGCTGCTCTGCTGTGAGCAAGTTAGGGGGAGAAAATTACTTGTTTTACCCCGGGCGCTGACAACCCAAGACTACGCTAAAAAAACTGGCTCCTAACTTTTTTAGCTGGCTCCTAG
The DNA here is from genome assembly GCA_018402905.1 of Glandirana rugosa. Taxonomy (NCBI): domain Eukaryota; kingdom Metazoa; phylum Chordata; class Amphibia; order Anura; family Ranidae; genus Glandirana; species Glandirana rugosa. The sequence continues at coordinate 893,622 of BLSH010054920.1, read as the reverse complement.
ATTCAAAGCAAATTTGTCAAGCCCTGTATTATGCCCAGTGTATTGCTTCACACTGACCTGAATATCTTTTCTTTCCTGCTGCTGGCACCACTCTGGAGACCGCTAGCCAGGATAAGTGGTGAAGTACAGTTGGTATCACTCTGCATGGGACAGGAGTCAGCATTACAGAGGAGGCATTGGCTTATACGGCTCTTGCTCCCTACTACAGCCCCAACTTTACAAGTAGTCCCTCTGCATTGCACTCTGTTTGATGCTCAGCAAGCCCAGACCAAGATCTAACAGTCACCTGTCCGCGATCTACCGGTAGATCACGATCTACAGTTTGCTGACCCCTGGTTTTGTCTGACCCCTGCCTTTGTCTCATCCGCTGGGACAAAGGCAACATATAGGTATATATGCACTTGGTATTTTAACCACTTCAGCCCCGGAAGAATTTCCCATGTTAGGACCAGAGCACTTTTTGCGATTCGGCACTGCGTTGTTTTAACTGACAATTGCGCGGTCGTGCGACGTTGTACCCAAACAAAATTTGTGTCCTTTTTTTCCCACAAATAGAGTTTTCTTTTGGTGGTATTTGATCACCGCTGCGTCATTTCTGATCACCGCTATAAACAAAGAAAGAGCGACAATTTTGCAAAAAAACAATATTTCTTACTTTTTGCTAAAATTGAAATCCAAAAAAAAAAAAAATATAAAAAAAAAATTTTTCTCATCAGTTTTGGCTGATTTATATTCTTCCTCATATTTTTGGTAAAAAAAATCGTAATTGGCATTTATTAATTGGTTTGCGTAAAAGTGGCCACGTTTACGGATGGTGAGAATTAATTTCTGGGGTTTTTATTTTTTTTTTATTTTTTACTAGTAATGACGGCGATCTGTGATTTTTAGCGGTACTGAGATATTGGGGCGGACATTTTTGACACTTTTTTGGGACCAATGACATTTATACAGCGATCAGAAATTTAAATGTCCACTGATTACTGTATAAATGTCATTGGCAGCGAAGGGGTTAACCTGCAGGGGGAGATCTAGGGGTTAACTGTGTTCCCTGGGTGTATTCTAACTGTGGGGGGGGGGGGCTGGGCTAACATTGACATAGGAGATCTAACTGATCCCAATGACAGGGATCAGTAGATCTCCCATGTCCCCATTGAAAGAGCCGGGAACCGCCGTGTTTACATCGGCGATTCCCCGCTCTTTGGCTGTAGCAGCTCATTGCGGCTCGCCGGCGGACATTGGGTCCGCCCGAGCCGCGGGCACACTCCGCCGGGTGTGTCGGTCAGGAGAGCGCGTAGCGTAACTTTCAAGCATTTGCCTGGCCCTGGGGAGCCACACATGCTGTCCCCAAGCCTGCTATACTTTGTACTCGGCCATACTCTTGCAAAGACTAATGCAAAGAAGCATCAGTGTGCACTGCAGTGCGTTGACAGCCCAAGGGCGAGGAAATGTTTAGAATTTCCAAAGTTAAAATGAATCATAAGGCAGCTATATAAGGGTTTTCCAATATACTGCATGACGATTTGAACAACAAAAGCGTCCAACTTATTAAGCGTTGAACTGCTTTAAACTCATTTGCTTAGATCTAAAAACATATGTGGTGGCAGAGATTTAATCTACGATTTTTATCGGGACTGCGATATTGCGGCAGACATGTCAGACATTTTTTACACTTTTTTGGGACCAGTGACATTTATACAGCAATCAGATCTAAAAATAGCCATTGATTACTGTATAAATGTCACTGGCAGGGAAGGGGTTAACTGTGTTCCCCAGGCATATTCTAACTGTGTGGGGGCTGGGCTGGCAGGGGCATGAGAGATCTAACTGATCCACAATACAGGGATCAGTAGATCTCTGTCATGCCACCTGTCAGAACGGGGAACCACCGTGTTTACATCGGCGGTTCCCCGTTCCTGCTGTGTAGTAAGCAATCGCGGGTCAACGACGGAAATCAAGTCTGCTCGATATGCGGACACGCTGAGGGAGCGCGCAGTGGACACGAGTGAATCGCCATTTATAGACGGCGATTCCTGTTACGCTGACACTCTGCAGCAGTAAATCTATGCAACGCAGTCCAGAAGTGGATAAGAATTAAAGAAGGATGACATGGCCCCCTTCCTCACCTGACCTAAACCCTATTGAGAACATTTTAAACGGGAGATTTACGATGAAGGAAAACCGTACACCTCTCTGGACAGTGACTGGGAGGCTGTGGTTGTTGCGCCACAAAAAAAGTTAATAGTCAACAGATCATGAAATTGACAGACTCCATGAATGGAAGGCTTATGACTGTTATTGAAAAGAAAAGGTGGCTATAGTGGTCAATGATTTTTTTGAAATGTCAGAATTGTTTATTTGTAAATTTTGAGTTGTTTGTTTTTCATCTATTAAAGTGAAAATAATAAACAAACAAGTGAGATGGGAAAATTATTGTTTTTCATTTAGTTGCCCAATAATTTTGCACACAGAAATTCTCCTAAGAAATCCAACACCTCACTTTTATCTTCTTAAATATTGAGGTTAATTAACATTTTGGATTCACCGAGAACACTTTAGTTGTTCAATAATGAAATGAATCCTCAAAAATACAACTTACGTAAGACCTTTCATAGGACGTTCCGTGTGCGGGGTCCGTTCTTGCTCAAGCCGATGGATGACCGATCCGTCTCCGCTCACTGAGCGGAGATGAAACTGTCAGAGCGCCACTCTTCTCTATGGAGAGCGGATGAAAACAGATCCGCCTGTCCATTTTCATCCGATCTGCTCTGATCCAATACTACAGATGGATGGAAGATTTCCATCCATCTGGATTTTACAGACTGGATAGTGGCGGATGTCAGCAGACATGTCTCCGCCGCTCCATAGAGCTGAAGGGAGCGTCCGTTCAGGCGGACCTGAACGGAAAGCCCGTGTGAAAGGCGCCTAATAATTGTATGCACAGTGCATGTTTGACAGCCAATTAATGTCAATGGGCTGCCTTACGTGCAATAAACATGGCAAAGGAGCTTAAAGTTTTTTGTGTGCAAGAGTGCACTTCCTATTGAATACATTGGGGTGGCTTTAACAATGAATGGCACCACATCCATGACATATTGGTGTTGATTTACTAAAACTGCAGAGCTCAAAATCTGGTGTAGCTGTGCAATGCAGCCAGCTTCTAACTTCAGTATGTTCAATTAAGCTTTGACACTAAAAAAACTTGGAAGCGGATTGGTTTCTATTCAGAGCTGCACCAGATTTTCTACTTTTAGTAAATCAACCCAGTGGTTTTTGCATTTTCGTGAATGTGTGCTAAATTGAGTGGTTTTACAGGCTACCCTAGTGTGAATGGGGACTAGGTCCAGTTAACACCTGAGCAATTTGAAACAAGTGTCCAGAAGCGCTTCAACACCTCATCAAATATCAGTGCAGGCAGTAGATTCATGTACCTATAAGGAAAATGAATTTGAGGCAAGCACTACGGGCTGAGGTGCAAAGAGGCCAAAGTGACCATACAAACCCTCTATTCTCAGTGCAGCTGAACTCCATATCTGACAAAAAGACAGTGCAGCAGTCTAGGAGTTTTGTACCTGGGTGGGATGAGCCTGATGGGAAAGACACTAGTTCCTCATCAGGTCTACTCCCCTTGTGGTTGATAGGAGATAGTGAGTGGATTCCAAAGCCAATAGGCATCCTGCTATTTACTATAGAATCCACCCACTGCCTGCTGTCAATCACAAGGGAACCAGACCCAATGGGGAACTAGTCCTTAAGCATCCCTCATCAAGCTCCGCCCAATGTCAAGGTCACTGATTGTTGGAAGGCTAATGGCTTAAAAGTGTGCACAGTGTACAGACAGGCACTCTGCTCATCTCTGTACACCAACCCCCAGTTGATCTTAACCACTTCAGCCCCGAAAGGATTTCCCACTTTAGGACCAGAGCACTTTTTGCGCGGTCGTGCGACGTTGTACCCAAACAAAACTTGCGTCTTTTTTTCCCACAAATAGAGCTTTCTTTTGGTGGCATTTGATCACCTCTGCGTTATTTCTGATCACCGCTATAAACAAAAGAAGAGTGACAATTTTGCAAAAAAAAAAAAAAAATATTTCTTACATTTTGCTATAATACATATCCAAAACAAATATATATTATATATATATATATATATATATATATATATATATATATTTTTTTTTTTTTTAATCAGTGTTGGCCGATTTATATTATTCCTCATATTTTTGGTAAAAAAAAAAAAAAAAATAAAAAAAAATCGCAGTCTGCATGTATTGATTGGTTTGCGCAAAAGTTGCCTCGTTTACGAATTATGAGAATTCATTTATGTTTTTTTATTTTTTACTAGGGGGCGATCTGCGATTTTTATCAGGAGTGCGATATTGCAGCGGACATGTCGGACCATTTTGACACTTTTTTGGGACCATTGGCATTTATACAGCGATCAATGCTATGAAAATGCATTGATTACTGTGTAAGCACATATCAGGAATATGACATTTTGAGTTTACATAAAAGCTAAACTGCAGGAATGGATGTTATTGTTTAGATCCCTGTCACACTGGTGTTCTTAAAAATGTGGTATGCATTTTTGAAATATGCATAATCTGTTATGATCACATTGTTAAATGATTTGAAACGATCGCCTTGTAAAAACAACCCATTCCGTTTTAAATAGAAAAAAAGGCAAAACGTTTTTGTATAGATATTAAAAAAAACATTATAAATACCTTTTTTCCCCTTTTTTAAGTGATCACATTCCCTCTGTTCTCAACTGCATAAGAGCTGTGGGGACAAGAGGCAGCAGCCGCACACTGAGCTTCCCAGTGAATGGCTGTGCGGGGGCGGGGTCAGGACAAGTCTGATCATTGGAGGAGAGCAAGCTGAGTTCCCAGCATAGCTAGAGAACTGACCACGATGTGCTCTCCTGCTTAGTGTGGTCATTTTTAATAGGAAAGCAGAGTGACTGGCAAGAACACCGGGTAGATCACACAAAGGAAGCAATACAAAGAGAACAGGATACTGTCTCATACATTACATGAGCAGGCTCATACAAGGAATGTGAAGTGTTGGGGTAACAAACGCTTTAACGCAATTTTGCTGTGCCTTCTGGTTTCCTGACTCCCAGCATACATCTGTGAAACATTGACATGTGACAAAAAAAAAAAAAAACACACCAAAAACACAGACAGTGCATTTTTGATACGCTCCTGATGCGTTACCATTGACTTGCAAGTGTTTTTGGTGCTCTTTTGAAAAATTGCAACAAAGATGCAGCAATGCATGACTTTTCAAAATGCAGCACAGAGATGTGAACAGTTCCATAGGATTAAAAGGGAAATAGTTTTCATGCACTTTTGTTGTACTGGAAAAGTAGAACATGCAGCATTTTTTCTGCACAGGACTGTACAGGGATGCGGCAAAACACAACGGGACACATCTAAATGCATTAAGAACGCATTACAACAAAGCAAAAAAAACCCCAGGAAACTTTGAAAAAACAAAACAAAAAAAAGAGGGGAAAACGCATTGAAAAGGCATCATTATTAAGGCACCGGAACCATCAAAAACATGCATACACAAACGCAATCAGAGAGCGTGTTTGTGGTGTGAACCGGCCTTTAGGCTCAGGTTACAGTGTGGGCTGATTGCTGGTGCAGGAATTGCATCTGTTCCCTCCCGCAGGCAAATTGCGCTGCTCTCAGGAGATATAAGGGGCTGCCCATGCATCTCAGCACACAGCGCATTTGCGGGTACTACAGGAAGTGGCATGTTCTTCCCTGTGGTAACATTCTTCATGCACTTTTTTTTTTGCAGAAAATGCAGACATGGCAGCCCATTCAAATGAGTGACCTGCACTAGTGTGAACCGAGCCTTAGTGCAACAGTGTTAAAGGGGTCCAGTTCGGGGGGAATGGGTGAAGGAGGCGCCGATACTACAGTGATGGGTGAAGGAGGCGCCGATACTACAGTGATGGGTGAAGGAGGCGCCGATACTACAGTGATGGTCGCAGGAGACGCCGATACTACAGTGATGGGTGAAGGAGGCGCCCATACTACAGTGATGGGTGAAGGAGGTGCCCATACTACAGTGATGGGTGAAGGAGGCGCCCATACTACAGTGATGGGTGAAGGAGGCGCCCATACTACAGTGATGGGTGAAGGAGGTGCCCATACTACAGTGATGGGTGAAGGAGGCGCCCATACTACAGTGATGGCCGCAGGAGGCTCCGATACTACAGTGATGGCCGCAGGAGGCGCCGATACTACAGGGATGGCTGCAGGAGGCGCCGATACTACAGGGATGGCCGCAGGAGGCGCCGATACTACAGTGATGGCCCCAGGAGGCGCCGATACTACAGTGATGGCCCCAGGAGGCGCCGATACTACAGTGATGGCCCCAGGAGGCGCCGATACTACAGTGATGGCCCCAGGAGGCGCCGATACTACAGTGATGGCCCCAGGAGGCGCCGATACTACGGTGATGGCCCCAGGAGGCGCCGATACTACGGTGATGGCCCCAGGAGGCGCCGATACTACGGTGATGGCCCCAGGAGGCGCCGATACTACAGTGATGGCCGCAGGAGGCGCCGATACTACAGTGATGGCCGCAGGAGGCGCCGATACTACAGTGATGGCCGCAGGAGGCGCCGATACTACAGTGATGGCCAAAGGAGGCGCCGATACTACAGTGATGGCCAAAGGAGGCGCCGATACTACAGTGATGGCCAAAGGAGGCGCCGATACTACAGGGATGGCCAAAGGAGGCGCCGATACTACAGTGATGGCCAAAGGAGGCGCCGATACTACAGGGATGGCCGAAGGAGGCGCCGATACTACAGGGATGGCCGCAGGAGGCTCCGATACTACAGGGATGGCCGCAGGAGGCTCCGATACTACAGGGATGGCCGCAGGAGGCGCCGATACTACAGGGATGGCCACAGGAGGCGCCGATACTACAGGGATGGCCACAGGAGGCGCCGATACTACAGGGATGGCCACAGGAGGCGCCGATACTACAGTGATGGCCGCAGGAGGCGCCGATACTACAGTGATCACTGCACTAGTTGCTGATTCTACAGCGATCCCAGCTGTCTTCTGGTTCTGTGCCAAGTGGCTGACCTGCAGCATAGTGAACACAAGAGATCACTTTCCCTGCAAGGGTGACATTCACAGAACGTCTTGTATTCCTGGTGGATGCAAGGCAGTCTCTGATTTGATGAGGTGGAGAAGCAGTGATGTCATGACCTCCTCCTCGTCCAATCAGAAAATGGCTTGCAATCATAAAGAAAAATACAAGGCGTTCTGTGAATGGTGCCTGTGCTGATTGAGTGTTCACAGCACAGGAGCTGAAAGACAGCGGTGATCAGTATCAGTAACTACAGAAGGGATTCTCTGCTTCCTCACGTATGGCATATGTGTCCTTCCAAGCTGGAACAATGGAACTATACTAGAAAATTCATACCTGGGAGGTCAGCTTTCAATGAAACATAAATACAAAGTATGGTCTTAGATAATGGGGCCGGCTGCTCCTCACCCCCTAGTACTATGAAGTGTAGTCACAGAAGTGGACTTTAACCAGTTGTTCCATGTTTACTTCCCTATCCATCCAATCACTGAAGCAGCCCGGAGCTTAGAGTGGAGCGCTCCTTGAAGGGAATGCGGCCACAACGTACCTGAATAGTCTGCTGGAGGCGGGGCTCTGTCCGATCAATCACTTCAGGAGGGAGCTGGGAAATCCGCCACCGAGCCGAGGGAACCGCACTCTCCCATACAGAGTCATTTGTAGGTGAGGTAGGGTAATGTCTTCTCTTCCCCCTCCACTATCGGAGTGCACGGGGAACTTTCCAAAACACTAACGTGACAGTCAGCAGTAGTAGGAGAGTCCTCCCCCTCCACCTCTGTGCTCTGAGCAGGCGCCTCCGACACAAGCCAAGCCACCACCCCATCCTGTGCGAGGCCACCGCTCCCTCCCTCCCACCTCCATTGTCTGCCCTCAGGACTCTGTGTACTCCGAGAGAACCAATGGAGGGGGACATGGCTGCCTGCCTGGGCCCCAGGGTTTACCTGCTAATCATTCAATAAGTCTGTAATACAGAGCTCAGGGTTTCCTCACCTTTCTACCAGGAATATTGTACTTTTATAGAGGGTTACCAAAACATCTGGCTAATGTATGAATGGAGAAGGGTAGACAGTGACCAAAGCTTTCCTGGTCACACTTCTCTTGTGAGTCCCCCCTAACCCATACACACAATGCAAATTTCGGACGGGGATTTGCGTTCGACGGCCTGTCGTCCGAAATTCTTACCGTTTCGGCGGCCACTTTTGGTTTTTCGAAAAGACAAAAGCTGCATGTGCAGAAAAGTAAAATAAAAAATCGTACGGCCGAGACTACGCATGCTCAGAAACTTAAAAAAAAAGATGCAAAAATATTCAAAACATTACATCACTTCTGACGTTGAGTTCAGTCCTATGAAAATGTTCATATTGTTAGTGCGTTCTTCACTTTCGACGTGAGACAAGCATCCAACAAAAAAACAGACGTTCTGTAGTCCGAAAATCAGATCGTGTGTACAAGGCTTTACTTTTGCTCTCCTGTGACCCAGAGTCAGCCGGCAGTAGGCTTTAGCCTGACGTCACAGAACGAAGGATCCCGACCATATTGTCAGGATCCACACAGCTGCCTAATTGACAGCTTACTCTGCCTCTCAGTGCTCGCTGAGTGCCAAAGCCAGCTGCACCCACCCTCTTTCCTGGCTTGTGCTAAAGGGGCAGAGAACGGTGACTCTAGTGGCGTTGCCACCTCATCCAAACCGAACATATGAATTGCACAGATTTTGTGGATGATTAAGGTGTTAATTAACCACTTCTGCCCCGGAAAGATTTCCCATGTTAGGACCAGAGCACTTTTTGCAATTCGGCACTGCGTCGCTTTAACTGACAATTGCACGGTCATGCGACGTTGTACCAAAATTAAATTTGCGTCCTTTTTCGCCCACAAATAGAGCTTTCTTTTGTTGGCATTTGATCACCTCTGCATCATTTCTGATCACCGCTATAAACAAAAAAAAGAGCAACAATTTTGCAAAGAAAAACAATATTTCTCGCTAAAATACATATGCAAAAAAAAATAAAAATTATATATATATATATATTAAAAAATGAACTTAAGCGAACTACGATCGTCGCAAATCGTATGTTGCATACTGACTGCACTACACGATCGTACGAGCACAGAAGAACGTTCAGGTGCATGTAATTAACATCCGGCCGTTCCTGACTTTGGAGCATGCGTGTTTTGCACAATACAACTTGTTGTACCAACTGCTCTGTACACACGATACAACGGCCGTATGAGCACTTGTTGGTACGACCAAGTTTTCTAGTCTGCTCATACAACTCCCTTGTACGACCGTCGTATGTTCAACTGTTCTAATCGCGCATAAGAACGATCGATATCGCATACAACGGTCGTTAGTACGACCTGCTGTATACGATCGTCGTCCCGTGTGTACGAGGCTTTATTCATCAGTTTTGGCCAATTTATATTCTTCCTCATATTTTTGGTAAAAAAATAACGCAATCGGCGTTTATTGATTGGTTTTCGCAAAAGTTGCCGCATTTACGAACCATGAGAATTAATTTCTGACTTTTTTACAATTTTTCTTTTTTTTACTAGTAATGGCGGCGATCTGCGATTTTTATTGGGACTTTTACATTGGGGCGGACATGTCGAAAATTTTTGACACTTTTTTGGGACCAATGACATTTATACAGCAAACAGAAATTTAAAGCGGTAGTAAACCCCCAAAGCTATTTTTACATACAGGTAAGCCTATAATAAGGCTTACCTGTAGGTAAAAAGAATATCTCCTAATCCTGCATGGTTTAGGAGATATTCGCCCTGCATGCCGAGGCGGCCAGCAACTCAGAGCTGGCTGCCGGAGCGAAGAGCTCCCGCGCGCGGCTCCGGCCACTCACAGCGCCGGAGCCGCGTACCCAGAAGAAAGAAGAGGACCAACATGTCAGCGTCCTTAGCGCTGACCGACTCGGGCATCGGGGGCCTCGTTCTAAGGTAAGTATTTCATAATATGTTAGTATGCCATGCATACTAACATATTATGCTATTGTCTTGCAGGATTTTTTTTTTTTTTTAGCAGCGGGTTTACTACCGCTTTAAAGCGGAGTTCCACTCATTTTTGGGTTTATTAAAAGTCAGCCGCTACAAAAAGTGCAGCTGCTGACTTTTAATAGTAACTTACCTGTCTCCCGGTCCAGTGATGGCTGCGCCCAAAGCCTCACTCGTCTCCCCTCTCCTCCCGACGGCCCCACCATTCCTAGTGTGGGCACCCGGCACGCACTGCACATGCACGAGTCGCGCTGCACATTCCTAGTGGCCAGGCAATCTTCTGAGACCTGTGACATGTCCCAGAAGATTGCCAGGAGGGAGGGGCTGCCTAGGAGGAAAGGAGGAGTCGCCTAGGCGGCCCAGAGGCGGAAGAGGGACAGGAAGTCCCTCTGAAACCTGGGGACACATTTCCCCCTTCCCCCAAAAAAAATTACATGCCAAATGTGGCATGTAAGGGGGTGAGGAGTGCTTAAAGAGGAAGTTCAATTTTTGGGTGGAACTCCGCTTTAAATAGCCACTGATTACTGTATAAATGTTATTGGCAGTGAAGGGGTTAACCTGGGGGGGGGTCTAGGGGTTAACTGTTTTCCCTGGGTGTGTTCTAACAGTGAGGGGGCTGGGCTGTCAGGGGCACCAGAGATCTAACTGATCCCGAGTACAGGGATCAGTAGATCTCTGATATGCTGCCTGACAGAGCGGGGTACCGCCGTGTTTGCATCGCCGGTTCCCCATTTTTCTTCTCTGTCAAGCAATCATGGCTCACCGGCGGAGGTCGAGTCCCCCAGAGTCCGGCGGGCAGGAGAGCCACCGTCTATAGACGGCGATTCGCGCTACAGAGCCACGCTGCAGCAGTAAATGTATGCAAGCCGGTCAGGAAACGGTTAAACTCATCTGGTGCCTAATCTGCATTAAATTAGCCACAGAACCTGTGAAATTCATGTGTCCGGGTTTAAAGGGATGAGGTGTCAACCCTAGCACAGTCACCGCTCTCTGCTCAGAACAGACTGAGAACCGAGCCATGAGTAGTCATGTGATTGGACAGTTCTCGGGTCTAGAGCCGGCAGGGGTGCTAAAAAAAAAAAAAAAAAAAAAAAAAATA
>BLSH010054920.1:830465-846121 GCA_018402905.1 Glandirana rugosa | reverse complement strand
CCACAGACGAATGGCCAGACTGAACAAACGAATCAAACCCTGGAGCAGTACCTACGTTGTTATTCTTCTTTCTCCCATGACGATTGGGTCTCGCTGCTTCCGGTAGCCGAATTCGCCTACAACAACACGGTGCATTCAGCCACGAAACAATCTCCGTTTTGGGCGAATTTCGGCTACCATCCTACCTTCCTACCCAGCGTGAGCCCAGAAAGTTCGGTGCCAGCGGCCCAAAGCATCACAGAATTCCTTGTAAGGAATAGTCAATTGCTACAGGAGACACTTTCCCGGACCCAGGAGCTCAACAAGAAGGCCTTTGACAAGGGGAAGCGGGGGAAATTGGACCTGCAACTGGGTGGCCGAGTTTGGCTAGCGACCAAAAACCTAAGACTTTCCTGTCCCTCCAAGAAATTAGGAGCAAGGTTTATGGGACCGTTCCCCGTGAAGAAAAGGAACAACCAGGTGGCATACGAGCTGGTCCTTCCTCCGTCCATGCGAGTCCATCCTGTATTCCATGTCACGCTACTCAAACCGGTGACTCAAGACCCCTTCCCGGGACGGAGGACAGCTCCACCAGGCCCAATCCTAGTAGACGGCGAAGAGGAGTTCGAACTGGTGGCTATCCTAGATTGCCGGAAGAGGGGTAACACGGTTCAGTACTTAGTGAAGTGGAAGGGCTACGGCCCAGAAGAAAACTCCTGGGAGCCTGCAGATAACATTCATGCGAATGAACTCCTCCGATCCTTCAAGGAGAACAACTCTGCTAAACTAGCCCGTTTGGGCATCCGGAGGCTGCCCCTTGGGGGGGGGGTGCAATGTTAGAAAAAGACTGTGCTAAGGGTTAATTGCATTTGGTTGTGGTTTCCTCTATTTCCTGGATGAGCAGCTCTATTTAAACTTCCTGCTTCCTGTAGAAAGTGCTGTCCGTTCTACAGCGTTTGTGTGTTCCTGTAGCAACCTGTGATCCTGATTGTTTGTTTGATCCTGTGACCCGGCTTGCCTTAACTCTGCTATTGATCTCCGCCTGCACCGACCCCGGCTTCCACGACCACTCTTCTGCCTGCTCCCTTGTACCTCGCTGCCCGCCATTTAACGAACTCTGCTTGCACCCGACTACTCTTCAGCCTGACCCATCTGTACTGCTCTGCCAGCCCGTTACCGACCCGGCCTGCACCACCACGCTTCAGCTTGCACGAGCACCTCACGGACCAGCACACCACCACCTGTGACCCAGTCCGACCCTCGTGCCTCCCTGCACTCCCGTGCTCCCTGTCCACACTACCAGGGGTTCAGGAATCAGGGTCGTAAGAGAGGTTGCCCACTGCATAAGTCAGACTCCACCACCAGGTACGTGACAGGAATAAAGCACTTGGGACCAGAGGGAATAAACCCACGTGTCCTCAAAGAGTTGAGCCCTGTTATTTTGAAACCATTGTTTCTAATTTTTAGAGACTAGTTCATGACAGGCTCGGTTCCACTTGATTGGTGCAAGGCCAATGTGGTGCTTTATTTATAAAGGGATCAAAGTCTTTACCAAGCAATTACAGACCAGTTAGTCAGGGAGATACTCAAGAATTTGATTTAAACAAAACATAACAGGGTTTTTGCTAGAAAAAAATTATAAGCAGTAGTCAGCATGGATTCACGAAAGACCAAGGTTGTCAAACAAGTTGGCTTTCTTTTTATGAGGAAGTAGGAAAGAGTTTGATACATTTCCCTACACGTGGCTAATGGGTAAGTTAAAGTTTATAGACTTTATTTAGGGAGTAGTGATTAATAATTCATACTCTGAATGGTCTAAGATTATTTGTAGTGTACCCCAAGGTTCAGTGTTGAGACCCTTACTTTTAACATATTTATAAATTAATATAGAGTTTGGGATTAAAAATAGAATTTCTGTAGCTTTCTATTGAAATATTGTCCTTATATGATATCTTCACATTAAAAGCAAACCTTAACAACCTCAATACTGGGCACGAAAACCCCCTTCCTGTTCAGGCCATTTTTCAGCTTTCAGCGCTATCACACTTTGAATGACAATTACTCAGTCATGCAACACTGTACCCATATGAAATTTGTGTCCTTTTTTTCAACACAAATAGAGCTTTCTTTTGGTGGTATTTAATCACTAGTGGTTTATTTTTTGTGCTATAAATACAAAAAGTTTGAAAATTTTGTGAAAAAATGCATTTTCTTTGTTTCTGTCATAAAATTTTGGAAATTAGTAATTTTTCTTCATAAATATTGGCCAAAATTTATACTGCTACATATCTTTGGTAAAAAATAACCCAAATACGTGTATATTATTTGGTCCTTGTGTAAGCTATAGAGTCTACAAGCTATGGTGCCAATCATTGAAAATTGATCACACCTGATATACTGACAGCCTATCTCATTTCTTGAGACTCTAACAAGCCAGGAAAGTACAAATACCCCCTTTTTGGAAAGTAGACAGTCCAAGGTATTTAGTAAGAGGCATGGTGAATTTTTTGAAGTTGTAATTTTTTCCCACAATTCTTTGCAAAATGAAGATTTTTTTTCACAAAATTGTCATATATTAACAGGTTATTTCTCACACCCAGCATATGCATACCACAAATTACACCCCAAAACACATTCTGCTACTCCTCCTGAGTATGGTGATATCACATGTCTGAGACTTTTTCGCAGTCTAGCCACCTACAGAGGCTCAACATACAGGGAGTAGCGTCATAAATTACACATCTAATGTCATGACGACCTATCACATTTTTGAAGGCCCTGGAGCACCAGGACAATGGAATTGCCCACAAAATGACCCCATTTTGGAAACCAAACACCCCAACGTATAATATATGGGGCATAATGAGTCTTTTGAACATGTCATTTTTTTCCAGTAGTCTTTGGAAAATGTGGGGAAAAAATGAAAACGCATTTTTTTTTACAAAAAGTTGTCCATTTATATGATATTTCCAACACATAGCATGTACATAGCAAAAATGACACCCCAAAATACATTCTGCTACTCCTCCTGAGAATGGCGATGCCACATGTGTGAGACTTTTACATAGCCTGGCCACATACAGAGGCCCAACATTGAATTAGCACCTTCAGGCGTTCTACGAGCATAAATTACACATCTCATTTCTCAACCACCTATTACAATTTTGAAGGTCCTGGAGCAACAGGACAATGGAATTGCCCACAAAATGACCCCATTTTGGAAAGCAAACACCCCAACATATAATCTATGAGGCATAATGAGTCTTTTGAACATGTAATTTTTTTCCAGTAGTTTTTGGAAAATATGGGGAAAAAAATGAAAACGCTTTTATTTTTACACAAAGTTGTCCATTTATATGATATTTCCAACACATAGCATGTACCTAGCAAAAATGACACCCTAAAATACATTCTACTACTCCCCCTGAGTATGGCAATACCAAATGTGTGAGACTTTTACAGGTGATGTTTACTGATAGGTGATGACGGTCTCTGACAGGTGATTGGCGATGGTCACTGATGGGTGACTGGTGGTGGTCACTGATGGGTGACGGGTGACTGGCGGTGAACACTGATGGGTGACGGGTGTCTGGCGGTGGTCACTGATGGGTGACTGGCAGTGGTCACTGATGGGTGATGGGTGACTGGCAGTGGTCACTGATGGGTAAGGGGTGACTGACGGTGCTCACTGATAGGTGACGGGTGACTAGCGGTGATCACTGATGGGTGACGTGTGACTGGCTGTGGTCACTGATGGGTGACTGGCGGTGGTCACTGATGGGTGACTGGTGGTGGTCACTGATGGGTGACTGGCGGTGGTCACTGATGGGTGCCGGGTGTCTGGCGGTGGTCACTGATGGGTGCCAGGTGTCTGGCGGTGGTCACTGATGGGTGCCGGGTGTCTGGCGGTGGTCACTGATGGGTGACCGATGGGTGACTGGCGGTGGTCACCGATGGGTGACTGGCGGTGGTCACTGATAAGTGACTGGCGGTGGTCACTGATGGGTAACTGGTGTTTGGTGGTGGCCACTGATGAGTGACTGGTCACGGTCACTGATGGGTGACTGGCGGTGGTCACTGATGGGTGACGGGTGACAGACCACGGGTGACTGGCAGTGGTCACTGATGGGTGACGGATGACAGGCCATGGTCAGTGAGGGGTGACAGGCCACGGTCAGTGATGGGTGACACGCCACGGTCACTGATGGGTGACACCCAACAGTCACTGATGGGTGACGGGTGACACGCCATGGTCACTGATGGGTGATGGGTGACACGCCAGAAAAGAATAACAGATAATAACAGTACATATATATTCAAGTAATGCAACTGTTGAGCAATAACTGAGATCAAGTGCAATATAGCTCAATACTGTATTCAGGCTGCTTTCAGGAGATTCCAAACTTGAGAATAACCCCAAGAGCAGAGGCACACTTAAATGGTAAATAAATCACAACATGACCCTTTATATTGTGATTGGTTACCTGTACTCAAATTTGGCTCTGAGCCCAGGCAGGAGGAGAGGAGAAGACTGACCCTCTTTATGTCAGACCTCTCTCTTCTCTGTCCCCTGACACCACAGGCCCTATTACAAACACTGTATTAAAATCAATATTTAATGGCTTAGCGTCCCAGATAAACTGTCCCACGCACTCACTGCATATACAGAGCTTTGAGTATGTGTGTGCGGGCCCAACTAGCACTAGTAGCTTCAGTCCCTTTGAAGAAAGATGAGGCTTTGTATCTTCAGCTAGCCAGTCTCGTTGGTCTACTTAAACTCCCGAATAGCAAGGCCAAACAACACAACTGGCCCAGATTATCAAGTGAAGAATGCAGGATCTTCCTAGCAGAGTGAAAGGACAATGGTGTCTGTATACAGTGTCTCTGTATCTTAATGCCCTTGTGTCCTGCAGCACTACAGGTGTCAGCAAGGTGACTAACAGCAATGATGTCTATATACAGTGTCCATACAACTCTGTCTGTGTGCAGTGTTCTTGTTTCCTACAAATGGGCAAAAGCCCCCTCACCCAATCCTGCAATCAAGGCCCAAACAAACATCCTGGAACAGGCAGGCTCTTCTAGTGACCCGACTGATCACCTCACACCGGAATGCTTCACACCGTTGGTGCAGGTGCGTCTGGATATGCACCTGGGATCCCCCACCTCAGGCTGGATGTCCGACTGGCTGTAGATGCCTGAAAACACACAGGGACTGACCTGGGAGGCAGACCCTCTCCCCTGTAGGTCCAGTCTCTTCCCCTGCCTCGTGCTGACTGAAAAATCTCCTCAGATCAACAAGATGGAGTCTCTAGTTCATTTGCCCCCAGAGCAGACTGGTTCTTGTAGTTCTGTCTCCATAGAAAGCTATAGGACCATTTTAGATGGGGAATACATTTCCCAGTATCCTTTGCAGCTGCTGCTTGTTAAAGTCATTCTGATTTGCTCCTGTAATTGCTCCTGTTATTGGCTCTCTTCTTCCTGCCAATATGGACACAGGGGAGAGAGAAGAGTTGCCTGTGTTAACCTGCAGTGTGGATTCAATGCAGCTGCAGCCAGCTTGGCGAGGTACCCGCTACACTATTGAAAGTTTTTTTTTTTTTTTACCTTAATGCAGAGAATGCATTAAGGTGAAATACCTTTTACCTTTAGAACTACTTTATTTCTGTTTGAGCAACTGTGGCAGTTGAGGTTTATTGTTAATAAATGCAAAGTTATGCCCTTGGGGGCTAAAAGCATGAATGTAGCATACACTTTACTAGGAGTACAACTGGGGGAGTCAGGTTCCTCACTGAATGCAATTGGACCATGCTTTAAAGGGTATGTTCTTGTCTTTCTCAGGATAAACTGTGGGTATAAGGTTAAGTAACAGTGGCACTGTATGCCCCCTGCAGGGTCGCGCTTCAGCTCTGCCCTATCAACAACTTATCATAACTGCTGCTATGTTAGGAAAAAGACTGTGATTCTAGAGTTTTGGCGCTTGTGCGCGCGCACGCAGCGGAAGCGGCGCCAAACAGCCCCATTTAAGCCCACAGTGCCCAGCAGCCAGTGCTGTCCGTTCTACAGCGTGTGAGTGTTCCTGAGTGACCTGGTTTCCTTATTTCCTGATTATCTGTTCCTGTGACCCGGCTTGACCTTGACCTTGTTGATTTCTGCCTGCACCTACCCCCAGCCTGCCCATGACAACTCTTCTGCCTAATCCCTGTGTACTTCCGCTGCCAGCCTGTTAACGACCCTGCCTGCACCTGACAACTCTTCTGCCTGACCCGTTGTACCGCATTGCCAGCCTGTTAACGACCCGGCCTGTACCCAGATCCTGCAAGAGGGCTACACCCGGCTGGAAGAACGGGTTCAAGAGCTTTCTGCGCCTGCAGCCTCCGTAGCTGGTCAGATCGCAGGTCGCACCATTGTGGCCTTGCCATCTGAGCCTAAAGTCCCCTTACCGGACAAGTTTGCGGAGGACTGACGCAAGTTCAGAGCCTTCAGGAACACATGTGAACTGTACTTCGGTCTCCAGCCCCGTACCTTTTCACTTGAGGCCACAAAGGTGGTTATCTCCCTCCTGCAGGATGAGCCCCAGTCCTGGGCCCATTTGGGAACAGAGAGCCCCGGAGGTCGCCACCCTAGCTGCCTTCTTCCAAGCAATGGCTCAGCTCTACGAGGATCCCCACCAGGCCGCTACAGCAGAAGCCACATTGCATGCCCTCCAGCAGGACCGTCGGTCCATGGAGGACTATGTGGCGGAGTTCCAGAGGTGGAGTGCAGACACGGCCTGGAACGACGCTGCACTCTGTTACCAATTTTGCCTGGGCCTGTCTGAGTCCCTCAATGACGAGCTGGCCCGCGTAGGGGTGCCCAACACCCTGGAAGCTCTCATCAACCTGGCGATCCAAATCGACCGGTGTCTCCGGGAACGCCACGCCGAAAGAGCCTCGGGACCCTTATGTCCCACCTGGATGCTGCCCCGTGTCCCAAGATACCCAAGCCCGGCTCCTTTCCCCTCAACAACCTCCTCCTCCTCTCCCGTGGACCAACCAGAGCCCATGCAAATAGGGCTACTGCGCCCTTCCCTGACCCCTGAAGAGAGGCAATGGAGGTTCTCCCTGAATCTGTGCCGCTATTGTGGGGAACCAGGGCACGTAGTGAGATTCTGCCTGGCCAAGTGCAGTAAGTGCCCGCCAGTTTCCTCAGCAGGAATGTCTAATATGCCAAGTCAGGTCTCTCACTTTGTCCTCCTCCCTTTCTCTACAGCTTCCCGGAGGGACTACCCAGGTCCTAGCAATTGTTGACTCAGGATCACGCAGTTGCTTCATGGATGAAGCCTACGCAGCTGCCCACCACATACCTCTCCGACCCAAGACCCACCAAATAACCATCCACTTGGCGGTTGGATCACTTATCAAATCCGTCACCGTCACCCATGAAACCGCTTCTCTCCTCGCCACCACAGCTGACGGCCATCAGGAGTTGCTTCGTCTGGAGGCCATAGCATCCCCATTGTTTCCCGTCATTTTGGGCCTGCCCTGTCTCCGGGCCCATGACCCCAGCATTGACTGGACCACTGGAACTGTCAACTTTCGGTCCAACTACTGTCGCCAACACTGCTTCCAGCGTCCTAACGACGCTACTCCCACTCTACTCAGCCTGAACCCATATCCCGACTCTGACGTCCGGCTAGTTGTGCCCTCTGTCTATCACAACTTTCTAGATGTCTTTAGTAAGAAGGGGGCGGAGCAACTACCACCTCACCGACCGTACAATTGCCCCATCTAGCTCCTACCCAGAGCGGAAGTACCCTTTTGGAAAGGATCTATCCCTTGTCCGTACCGGAGTTAGCGGCCCTCAAGGCCTATCTGGATGACAACTTGGATAAAGGCTTCATCAGACCCTCCACGTCCCCTGTGGGGGCTGGCATCTTTGTAGAAAAGAAGGATCGGTCTCTGTGACCTTGCATAGACTACAGGGAGCTCAACCGGATTACGGTTAAGAACCACTATCCCCTACCCTTGGTTCCGGAACTGTTCCAGAGACTGGGCTCCATGGTCGTCTTCACTAAACTGGATCTCCATGGAGCATACAACTTGGTCCGTATCTGGGAAGGCGACGAGTGGAAAACCGCTTTTCGCACTCGCTTTGGGCACTACGTGTACCTAGTCATGCCCTTCGGGCTATGCAACGCTCCCGCCAACTTTCAGCACTTTGTAAATGATGTATTCCGGGACTATTTGGACTTGTTTGTCATCATTTACTTAGACGACATTCTGATTTTTTCCTCCTCCCTTGAGGAGCATCGTGGACATGTCTCCTTAGTTCTGGGTCGTCTTCGACAACACGGGCTCTATGCCAAAGCGGAGAAATGCTCCTTCCAGCATTCACTTCCTCGGGCTAGTCATCTACGTAACAGGCATCAACATGGATCCACAAAAGGTCTCTACCATCTTGGACTGGCCGGCACCATCTGATAAGAAAGGGGTCCAACGTTTTGTGGGCTTTGCAAACTTTTACAGATGATTCATCAAGAGGTTCTCCGCCATCATCGCCCCGATCACTCAACTTACAAAACAAAACATCCGATTTTACTGGTCCACTGAAGCCCAGGCAGCCTTCCAGACTTTAAAAGAGTTGTTCACCTCTGCCCCTATCCTGAAGCATCCTAATCCAGCCCTGCCCTATGTCCTGGAAGTGGACGCATCTGAGATTGCAGTGGGGGCTATCCTCCCACAAAGGCAAGGCTCCAAAGCTTTGCTCCACCCGGTGGCTTTCTTCTCTCGCAAGTTGTCTGCATCAGAAAGAAATTACGACATGGGAGAGAGGGAACTCCTGGCCATTAAGTCAGCTCTGGAGGAGTGGCGATACCTACTTGAGGGGGCCACGCACCCCATCCTCATATACACCGACCATAAAAATCTGGAGTACCTGAGAACAGCAAAAAGATTGAAACCACGGCAAGCCCGCTGGGCCCTATTTTTCTCCAGAAACCGGATGCTCTTTCCCGGATGTTCAGCGAACCCAGAGATTCCACGCCACCTGACCCGATCCTTCCATCATGGAACTTTCTGCTCACCCAGCAAGACTTGCTATCCCGGGTCAGGCAATCCCTGGCAGGCTGTTCTGTTCCTTCTGATTCCAGGTTGCAGGCTAAGAATGGCCTATGATGTTTAGGCAACAGGATCTTTGTACCTGCGGATCAACGAGTGGCCGTTCTAGGACTGTGTCATGATCATAAACTGGCTGGGCATTTTGGGGTACGCAAGACAGCGGAACTGCTCTCCCGCACCTTCTGGTGGCCGAAAGCTGATGAAGATTGCAAGAGTTATGTCAGTACCTGCTCTGTCTGTGCCCACAAGACCAATAAGGCCCAAGCCTGGGGCCTTCTGAATCCAAAGCCCACGGTCCCAAATTGCCATTGGACTTTATTGTAGAGTTACCCCCATCCCAGGGGTACTGTAATGTATTTGTGGTCGTCGACCGCATGACAAAAATGGCACACTTTCTGCCCATGAAGGGCATACCTACAGCTGCTGAGACAGCAGAGATTTTTATTAAGGAAATAGTCAGACTCCATGGAGTCCCCATCAACATCATCTCGGACCGTAGAGTCCAATTCACCTCCAGGTTCTGGAAAGCTCTGTGTTCATCCCTGGAAATCAAGTTGTCGTACTCCTCCACGTACCACCCTCAGACCAATGGTCAAACGGAGAGAACGAACCAAACACTGGAGCAGTACATCCGATGCTTCTTCTCCTTCTCACAAGACTACTGGGTTTCACTGTTGCTGTTGGCCGAATTTGCGTACAACAACACTGTCCATTCAGCCACTAAACAGTCTCCATTTTGGGCCAACCATGGGTTCCACCCCACGTTTCTTCCTGCTCTGTCCATGGAGAATACAGTACCAGCAGCCCAAAGGGCAACGGACTGAAACCAATAATAGACTCCTACAGGACATCCTGTCCAGGACTCAGGAATTGAATAAGGAGGCCTTTGACAAGAGAAGGCGGGGGGAGCTAGAATTGCAGCCGGCCCACCAAGTCTGACTTTCCACCCGGGGGGGGGGGCAATGTTAGGAAAAAGACTGTGATTCTAGAGTTTTGGCGCTTGTGCACGCGCCTGTGCGCGATTGCGCGCGCCAGTGTGCTCGCACGCATCGGAAACGGCGCCAAACATTCCCATTTAAGCCCACAGCACCTAGGAGCCAGTGCTGTCAGTTCTACAGCGTGTGAGTGTTCTCCGACACGTGATAAAACCAGCCTGAATTTTGTACCAGGGAGGGTGCTATAAATCGTTTAGCAGACAGCTGCTTTACTCACAGGACAGCTCTGAAAGTCTCTGCCTATCTGCAGGAGGTGTGTGTGCCTTTCCTCCAATCAGCTGTCTCCCAGTGTAATTCAAGACTTCTCTCACAGTGCAGAATGAAGAAGTGAAAATTCTAACATGATGTGCACTTTCTAAACAGTATATAAACCTGAAGAAAGCAGATATACATGTAAAACGTATGTAGGGAGATTTGTTTAACCTGTGTGCAGGGGCGTTGCTAGGTCTACAAACGATCTGGGGCTAGAGCCCATAGCAGCGAAGTAAAGAAAGACCTACGCTTGAGCGGGCATGCATGTAATAAAATAATAATAGTAATACATATACGTGTGTGTGTGTATATATATATATACATACATACACACAGTCTGCATTCCAGACCGGGACATACCTGCTAATTGCAGAACTGCACCCACCCTGTAAGAGACCCGGGGCTATGGGCCCCAGACTCGGGGCTATAGCCCCAATAACCACCCCCTAGCAACGCCTCTGCCTCTGTGTATCATCTGAGGTTGTTCACTTCACTGGGTTTATGTGAGGGTTTACATCCATTTTAAGTCCAGGGGGTTGCAGAATAGGCTGTATTGCCTACCTTGATTCTCACTCCTGCAGGGTCCATCCAGCAGTGCAACCAGTCCCCCACAGTCTTTTCTTTAAGATGCTCTCTTCCATAGCCACATTCATGCCCCCACAAACATACAATACAGGGTTTATAACCTTGCTTTGTACGTGATGATGTTGGGGGACTACCTATAGACTAAAGCTTAAGGGGAGAAGAGAGCAGCACTGGAGCTGAACAGAGAAGGGAGTCAAGTAAGTAATGCAGCTTCTTTCTGTACCCCCTAGACTTAAAGGAGACGTGTGGGATATAAAAAAAAAAAACATACTCACATGTGTGGCTGCAGCATTCCCCCAATGGCTCAAAGACCAAGAACTGAGCGATCACATGAGCGATGACTGCTCATTTCTCAGTCTTCACTGAGCATAGAGTGGTGACTGTAAATCACTGGCTCTCTGTTCGACCCCTGCAATGCTCATTGGAGCTCCAGGCTGTTGGGGGAGGGGGGGGTGCAAAGAAAGCAGGAGGGAAGCCCCCAGGGAAAGCAGGTATTTAATGCAACCTAATTAGTATGACTAAAAGAACACAATCTTTATTATGGACTTCAAAAAGTAAACAAAATTTTTTTTTTCACAACCTTGTCAGTGCTAAAACCATCAGAGTTTGGACTCAGAGATGTTTGAATTCTTATAGCTGATCACCAGATATCTATTAGCTCCTTAGGTACGCCCCGGCTCAAACAGAGCATTCACCAGTAAATAGTAAATTTATCTTCACCAAAATAGGGAATAAAAAAGGGAAAAACATCTAATGCTTACCGCTCTCATGGCTGATCAGCAATATGAAATAAACGTCAAGCACTATAGCAATGATGTGATCAAATTGTAAGCCAAAAAGAGAGCATTAACGGTATTAGAATTGAGTCAGGTAGGGCAGGCATACATGCATCAAATGGTTTACAGTCACTCAGGACTAAAGCCTCGTACACACGGGACGACGATCGTATACAACATGTCGTACTAACGACCGTCGTATATGTAATCGATCGTTCGTATGTGCGATTTGAACAGCCGAACATACGACAGTCGTACAAGGGGAGTTTTATGAGCAGACTATAAAACTTGGTCGTACCAACAAGCACTCATACGACCGTTGTATCGTGTGTACAGAGCAGTTGGTACAAGTTGTATTGTGCAAAACACGCATGCTCCAAGTCAGTAACGGCCGGAAGTGTCCGTTCGTGTAAACCTAGGTTTCTGTTTCACAATGCATATTCGTTCGTCTATTGGCAATTCAATTCAAATAGCGAAACGCAGCGCACATTAGCATCTTTTTCAATGGGATAATAATGAAGATGCACATTGCTAGTGATACACATGTTTTACGAATGTCATAAAAGACAGCTGTTCTGTAGTGATATTAATAGGATTTGCATTATTTTTAATCTCTTTTATTCTATTTACCATTTCCCCAATATTATAATCTCCTGAAATATAAGAATTCCTTGAATTGAACGTGTTTGTGGTCCCTTGCTATTTGTTCTAACTTTTATTTTTAATGTAACTGCCTACTTCAAACCTGTCATTTTCTTTAACCACTTCCTTACTGGGCACTTAAACCCCCCTCCTGCCCAGACCAATTTTAGGCTTTCAGTGCTGTCGCATTTTGAATGACGATTGCGCGGTCGTGTGACGTTGCACCCAAACATAATTTTTATCATTTTTTTCCCACAAATAGAGCTTTCTTTTGGTGGTATTTGATCACCTCTGCGGTTTTTATTTTTTGCGCTATAAACAAACAAAGAGCGATTATTTTGAAAAAAGAGCAGTATTTTTTACTTTTTTGCTATAATAAATATCCCAAAAAAAAAATAAAAAAGAAAATTATTCATCAGTTTTGGCCGATTTATATTCTTCTACATATTTTTGGTAAAAAAAATCGCAATCGTTGTATTTTGATTGGTTTGCGCAAAAGCAATTGCGTCTACAAACTATGGGAATAGATTTATGGTGTTTTACTTTTTTTTTTTTTTTTACTAGTAATGGCGGCGACCCGCGATTTTTATCGGGACCGCGATATTTCAGCGGACATGTCGGACGTTTTTGACACATTTTTGGGACCAATGACATTTATACAGCGATCAGAAATTTAAATGTCCACTGATTTCTGTATAAATGTCATTGGCACTGAAGGGGTTAACCTGCAGGGGGCAGTGAAGGGGTTAACAGTGTTCCCTAGGCGTGTTCTAACTGTGGGGGGACGGAGTTGGCAGGGACATAACAGATCTAACTGATCCCACACAGCGCACACGAGGCAAGACGTCCAAGGAGGTCCTCCCGGATTTTCAGAGCCGCGCTGTAGCCGTCTTTCGGCTATAGCGCGGTTCTGTACTGGTTAATAAACTTAGGCAAGTATTGTTATTTTAAATATTCTTTATTTTTGAATCATAAAGAATACAAATTAAATTATGGCAGCAATTTTTCTGCAAAGAAAATCTAACAGAAAATTTTTTTTTAAGCACAACAAAATATGGTAAAAATTAAACCAACGAAAAAAACAACAACAAAAAAACAGAAAAAAATAAATCCCTCAATGGGGGTACTGCCCATAATCCCCAGACCAGGGTTGTTGGGGGCCATGGGGATAAAACTGCCACTGGGCAGCTTGCTGGTGTGGCAGTTGGGTTGGGTGCTGAGATGGGGTAGGTGGTGGAACATCTTCCTTTATGGTGGTATGGTGTGTTGAGCCCCAGCGCCCCCTTAAAGAGCACTTGGCTCATGAGCTCCTCAGCCTTAATCCTCTGAAACTCCTCCATTTTTTCAGCTTTGCTGCTGCATAAGCTGACCCTTTCCTGTGTCTAAAAAAGTTACATTATTAGAATATGTTTTTGTGTGGGTGATGAATCCAAACAAATTTACATTTCATTACTGTTGCTTATTGAATAATTAGAAATAACAAACACTAGCATTCTGGCACCAGCATTTTGATTTAGCCTTAAAATGACTTTAGGCCACAACTGGGTTTGGATCTACAAACAAATGTGTTAAGACTCAAATGTTTGGACAATAATGTTTAGTTCTTATCATTGTATTTTATCTTTACAATATGTTCACCAACACTATACCTGGGTCAAGACGGCCTCCTACTCATCCTCAGGTCTAGGAGACATGACCTCACCAGAAGTTGAGGGAAGGGTGGAAATGGATGGCCTAGCCTCAGTTACATTCTGTAGGAACTGCAGGCTGTGAAAGTACCACAGTTTAGGTACGTACACCGCAGATGCTGCAGCTCCAGACCTTTTGGATTGCTCTACCTTCTTCACCTCCCTCCCAAAGGTGGTGCGAAGGTTTGCAATTTTTGTCCTCACATATTTTGTGGTTGCCTCTGGATGTATTTGTTTACAGAGCTCCACCAGCTGGCTTAGAGCTGCCTGCTTGCGGTTCCTATTATAATACTCCTTCAGCTGGACATTCCACAGGCAGTGTAGCTGATGGTATAGCTCAATAAACTGTGGCAGGAAGTCCTGCGAAAAAAAGCGGTCGCTCATTATGCCTGCAAGACACAAGACAAAGCATCATGCAACTTCACCCAGCATACCCCTATAAAAGTCCAACCAAATCTAGGCCCCAAGCCAAGCAGTATTAGGCTTGCTGCATCATCCCTTTAATCCAGGACACATATGGATTACACAGGTTCAGAGGCTAATTTTATGCAGATAAGGCACCAAGTGAGTTTAATTATCACCTTAATCAGCCACAGAACCTGAGTAATTAATGTCCTGAATTAAAGGGATCATGTAGCAACCCTAAGCAGTATAAGCCATTCTTCCCAATGCAATCCAAGCATAACAGTATAGGGCTCTAACCACCTATATCAGAAATTCCAGGCGAACCTTCGGTTGAACAGTGAGCGCACGCGTTCGTTCCTCCACAGTGGTCGTTCCCACAGAGCGTTCCTACCTACGGCAGTTTCCGTGACCGTTCGTTCGCCTTTTACACCTTGCTTTACATTGCGCATGCATACCGCTCTCAGGTGCGTCGTGACGCTGGGGCGTGACACGTACCAACACCTTTACGGAACGGACGAACGGTCGCAACTCCACGATCATCCAAACGAGCAGCAATCATGGCGGATTCCCACAGGAGCCACAGAAAAATGAAGGCCACTCCCATGACCAGGCCAGAAATGGTTGACATGGTTGCCATCCTGGAGGCTAGGGATTATGACTGTAGGAGGGGGGAGTATGAGAGGCCCAACAGTCATAAAGACTATATTCCGGAGAGGGTCATAGAGCGCCTGTCTTCCAAATATGGGGTCCAGCGGGCCAAGGATCAGCTGCGCAAGCGCTGGTCTGATCAGAAGCACAGGGAGCCCGACCAGCTGCACCGGATTCATCGGATCCTCGAAAAATGTAAGCAATTTTTTTTGGTAACCAGTATGTAGATGTGTAAATTCGGTGTGTGGATCTGTTCTTGGTCAAAGTATCTAGAGAGAATTATTTGTGAATTTTTTAACTCTTTGTATGCCTTGGGGTTCCCAAATTTCATTTCCAAATCAAGCATACTGTATATGAAGAATACCATTTCAGACTGTTTTCAGACATTCCTTTAGCTTTTGCACTTATCAAAAGGACAACGTTTTATGTTTTTCTTGTATTCACGTTTTCGATTTCCTTACAGACTTTTGTCAGACTTTACCATAAGAAGTATATGTCATACGAACTAAACCTTTACTTTAAACCCTTGGGGTTCCGTATGTTTCTCAATTTTTTAAGTGTTTATTAAGAGAGATCTATGAAACTGGTTCT
>BLSH010054920.1:794097-812822 GCA_018402905.1 Glandirana rugosa | reverse complement strand
CACTTTTTTTTACAAAAAAATATAAAAACCTAAACTTAAAATCGTTTTTTCATTCTTTAAACCCAAAAAAACGTTTTACCAGCGAGAAGAAAACAAATATCGCCAATAGTCTTTACTGCGTCACCGCTAGTTTATGGTGGTTTTCTTTCGAGATAAACACCCCTTTTTTCCTGCGTTTAAAACAAACCCACGTTGCAGCGTGCTGGCGCGTTAACAGTCAATTTCACTGCGTCGCGGCTTAGCGTTTTTCACGAGACCAGGATTTCGACCTTTTGGAAGGCCAACCATTCACCAATTTCGCCTTGGTTTGAGAGAAATAGAGCTTTCTTTTGGTGGTATTTGATCGCCACTGCGTCATTTCTGATAACCGCTATAAACAAAAGAAGAGCGACCATTTTGCAAAAAAACCCAAATTTCTTACTTTTTTGCTAAAATTCAAATCCAAAAATATAAAAAAACATTTTTTTTCACCGTTTTTGGCCGATTTATATAATTCCTCATATTTGTGATAAAAAAAAATTCAATCGCCGTTTATTGATTGGTTTGCGCAAAAGTGGCCGCGTTTACGGATGGTGAGAATTCATTTCTGGGATTTTTTTTTTTTTACTAGTAATGGCGGCGATTTTTAGCGGTACTGCGATATTGCAGCGGACATGTCGGACTTTTTTGAGACCAATGACATTTATTCAGCGATCAGAAATTTAAATGTCCACTGATTACTGTATAAATGTCATTGGCAGTGAAGGGGTTAACCTGGGGGGGGCTAGGGGTTAACTGTGTTCCCTGGGTGTGTTCTTACTGTGGGGGTGTTGGGCTAACATGGGCATGAGAGATCTAACTGATCCCAGTGACAGGGATCAGTAGATCTCTCATGCCCCTACTAACAGAGCGGTGAACCGCCGTGTTTACATCGGCGGTTCCCTGTTCTTTCCCTGTAGCCGAGCCGCGGGCACACTCCTCAGGAGTGCGTCGGGAGCGCGAACGCGCGCCCCCTGGTGGCTGATTGCAGATCGCCGTCTATTTATGGCGATTCGCGCTCAGCATCCCGACTGCCGCCGCAAAAACACGGCGCGCGGTCGGGAAGTAGTTAAAGAGCATTTAATCCTTCCAGTGCAGGGGGGGCCCACTACAAGGGTAATTTATTTAAATAAAATAGAGGAGCTTGTAAAACAGATTTTACTGCCAAACGCTAACCAGCAGCAGGCTGATCAGCTACTGCAAAAGGTGAACCACTTAACAAATGCCTAAAAAATGCAACATGCCTCCTTAGAGGAATGGCAGTAGGTGAACCTCTCTCCGAAGCAGCAGATACAGGCTCTGTCAAAAGGTAGTGGGTGGCACAAGGATAAACTTCTACACTTTGCAGTTAGTGCAGAGTCCTTGGAGGATGATGTAGAAGCCAGAATCAGATGACATCTTGCCAATTCTTTTTCATCTTACCCCTCTCTATATAAAGCAATGTTAACTCAGTGTCACTTCTCATTTAATATTGCATATGGGTTAATCCCTCCTTCACAGGAGACATGATCAGCCACGATTTATCCCTGAATGGATGAAAAGGTAAACAACATAATGGAAGAAGAGAGATGGGTTCATCTTAATAAAGGCTAATAAGCCAAATTATAAAACATTTGGGTCATATGGACCTTTTAACTATTTAAGTGCCCCGATGCTCACGCATGGGACAATGTATAGATAATATACTATGTATAAAATGTTTCAATTGTATGACAACGCAATCTCTGTGTTTTGCCTGTAAGCCATACAATGTTTGGTTTCATCATGTTCACCCATAAGCCTTTACCTACTCCTTTTACTTTCCCATGTCTCATTACTCTCCTTGTTCTCTACCCTTATCGTCTTCTGCATTTATTTTGTTGGTCAAGATATAGTTACAAAGTCAAAGTTGGGTTAAAAAAAAATGACACTTAGACATGCTGGCTGTACAAAAACCCTTTATTTACTAACATGGAATTAGTTTGAAGACCTTTATTTGTGATATTGCACTGTATACATTAACACACAAAAAAAAAAGACTAATTTCCACTTATATTAGGTTCTCCACTCAAGTTAGTGACGATTATTCTCAACTTTACCTCTATTATACTACTTGCACTATGTAGATTTCCAAAGAGTAAACTACCAACATTGCTTAATGAAATAGGGCTTACTGGTCCCACCAGCATGTAAGTCATTTACTGTAAGCGCCATGTTTTTGTTCTCCATAGAACTGTGTAGATTTCTTTCGATATAGAAATTTCCTGTTTCCTTTTCCATTCTAATTTCAGAATAGCTTGCTTGGAAAATGTAGTGCTGCTGTTGTTCTGCATCGTCATCTTGTAATTTTACTGACCTTGTTGTTTGTTTATTTGCACCCATAGTATTGTTTTCCAAAGGCTCAAAATCTTTGCTATATGAATGTTTTAAAGATTTACAGTCTTTATGTAATTTGTTGTCTGAAGTGCAAAGGGATTCATATCTTACTGTGTTTTCTGTTTGATCACATTGAAGGACAGAAGCATGACTGCAGTGGTCCACTGAGTCCTGATTTCTTAAACAAATATCCTTTGTTTGTTCAGTGTGGACTTCTTGAGCTAATCTTAAAATGGATGCTTGCTTTCCAATTTCCAGCCCATTTTCCTGTTCAGTCTTGACTGGGCACTTACTATTAATTTCTTTATTGTTATTATGCCTTTTTTGAACATCCTCTAGATTATTACATACACTTCCAAGTTCAATGTTTTCCATATTTTGTTGTTGATTTCTTTTTCTACCAGATTTATGTGAAATACTAAGACAAAAAAAGAAAAAATGAATGAGGTAAAACAATTTTAGATGTATAAACAGAGAAACCGTAAACACATACAGCATATTAGTGTATCTGTGCAAGCAAAATACTTCCAGAATAGCAGATGAAGGTGTGACCGGATGTGACGTGTGCAGTGTTAAATCAAGAAATGTACTACCTTAACAAATCAAATTCAAATACTGATAAATTGGATGCATCAAAATAATATCAGAATAGTTAGAGTTTCAGAAGGGGGTAATATAACGTATTATATTGAGAATGCCTTTTGCGTTTGGGAAAGACATATTTTCTGATGTGGTTGCAGCAGAGAGGGCCCATGGTGTTCTGAACCACCCCCCCCCCCACCTGAAACAATGCCAAAATCAATCCTAGTCAAATTAATTAATTAACCAGATTAATCAGGACATTAAAATAAATGGTACAAAGATAGTTTTCCATAGATGCAAAGAAATATGGATAATTTCCAGGAAATTAAAAAAATGTTTTAACAGAAGTTAAAAGTGCTATATACCATGTTTTTTCCTGCACGACTAAGACTTGTTACTAGAGGAGAAATTTGAATTGATACTTCTGCTGATGCAGCTGCATGGATTGATAGAAATGATTTTTTTCCCCACTATTCAGGACATGGACGTGTGGTACTGTATGTGAAGATTAGAGATAGGCTCTCTCCTGTGATTAGGTTGCTAACTTAGGGACCCCCCCCCCCCGCTAACTTAGGGACCCCCCCCCCCCATTGCTCCGTATTATGCCAGATACAGTGAAGAACCTACAAAGGTTTAATTATACTCAGGATATGCATTCTTGCTATTTTTCATATTCACATGATGCAGTATGCTTATGCATAGGTTAGTACAGTTCACTTGCATTCAGAAAGCGGTAGATACATATTTATATCATGTTCACTGCATCATTACACCACGCGTATAATTGCCAGTATTTATATTTTACATTCCTCTACCTTATTCTAAGTTCCAAATTTATTTTGGTTAAGAAATATGTATTTTTGATGGTAGTAGGAGATTTGAACAAAGTTATATTGCCTGGAATGGATAGTTACACCCCCCCACCCCCTGTGGGGTACAGTATCCCAGTTATCTCTCTCATTTTGTCAAGCTACTACAGGAGCTTGGATTAATTGATTTATGGCTTATAACACAGTCTAGAGAGAAAAAAAAATCTTGTTTCTATAAGACACATACAAATTTGTCTAGAATAGATTTAGCAGTTAGTTGGTATACCATTCATTCATAAGACTGAATACTGTATATGGTTAGGGGGATTTCTGATCATTCTACATTTTTTATTAAAATTTAACAGTAACAATACTTCTTACCAGGGCTTTGCTAAAGGATCTATTGTCACTGAGGTGGATTATTTATTGCTGGGGAGGTCTATTGTTTCTGGTGGGAGATCTGTTTTTGCTGGGGGGGGGGGGGGGGCATGTTGCTAGAGGGTCAATTGTTGCTGGGATGGATCTACTGTTGCTGGCGGGTCTATTGATGCTGGCTGCTGGGAGACCTACTATACTGTTTCTGATAGGGTTATTGTTGCTGGGGAGATCCATTGTTGTTGGGGGATTTCTTGTTGCTGGTGGGGGATCATATTGTTGCTGGGGAGGATCTACTGTTGAGGGAGGGGTGTATTGTTTTGGGCTGCTGGAGTGTCTATTGATGCTGGCTCCTGGGAGATCTATTATATTGTTGCATCAAAGGTCTATTGTTGCCGGAGGGATCTATTGTTATTGGGGGTATTCTGCTACACATAAGGCTCAGTAGACATCTGCATATATTATTTAGGGGCAATAGTATGAAATATTATGAAATGGGCATAGCATAGTAGTCTCTCTAACAAAGTAGAAACATTCTACTGAGGAGATTGGTTTCCCAGCAGAGATATATGATTGGTAGAAACATTCTCTTGCCATCACTTTTAGATACTATTAATGCATCTTTTGCACACAGTGGGGGTAAATTACTATAGCGCTCAAGCTATAAGAACTGCCTGTAAGTTGGGTGCGATGCGGGAACCCGCAGCGGATTCACAGTTCCCGCACCTGACTTGCAGGCAGTGCAAACTGCTGGCAGTGTCAATAGCAAGCTAATGACACCCCCAAATCAATTTGCAGATCGCACTGCAAACTCCGACAGGAATCGGAGCACATGGGTGTGAACACCCATGCGATCCAATTCTAATGCGGAACCAAGAAAGGGTCCTGTGCGAGTTTGGTCCGACTGTGATGCGATTTCAGCCATACTCTATGTATGGCTGAAATCGCATTGCACAGAGATCGCATGTGATTTTCCCTGCAGTGCGGTGCGAATCACATGCGATCTCGGACAACTCTGCAGTGTGAACCGGCCTTCAGCCCCAGTTCACACTGGTGCGATGTGCGATATCGAATAGGGGTGGTAATATCAGAGATGAGGGGGTGGTAATATCAGAGATAAGGGGGTGGTAATGTCAGAGATGGGGGGTGGTAATGTCAGAGATGAGGGTGGTAATATCAGAGATGAGAGGGTGGTAATATCAGAGATGAGGGGGTGGTAATGTCAGAGATGGGGGGTGGTAATGTTGTTTTTATGGCAATGAACTTGCATACAAGCTTTAAATGGAGGAATTTGGAAGTTGCAGGTTCGAATCCCATTGACGGCCAGTGTTCAGCATAGGTGATCTGAGAGGCATGTTCCCAGGCAAGTAGAGCTCTGTTCTGTTTGCATTTCCTCCCAGTTTGTGAGAGTTGAAGTCTTAATTGCCTTTAATTTTCAGGTACTGCTGGAGTACATTTTGGAGTTATAGTAAATTAGCCCCATTGTATCCAATGAAAAGAATCCAACATTCATAATTGTAGTTTCTATGTTAAATGATGTGTAGCTTGGTAGCGTAGTGATTTGTTGGCTGCCATATGCTGAAGATATGCAAACGCATGTGCACTAATGCACTTAATTTTGATTTCTTCCATACCAGCCGCCATTGATTTACGTCGCTACTTTGACGTGGAGTACTGTTGTTATGGTAGCAGATAGCTACCATAACCCCAGTATTCTCTATATTGGCGGGTGGCTGGCTTTCTGATAAAAGTGGTCTATGTGGCGGATTCACCGCAAGATCTCCACCGCTTACTGGATCCGTCTGTAGCAGCGGAGACGATCCTGTACCCTGATGCACTGGATGCCAACTGAGGGTAAGATGGCCCCTGCTTGGCTCCATAGCCTTGCAGGGCAGAAGCGACATCAAACTTCACTTCACAGGAATAAAAGTCACCCGTGTTTTTTGTAAAATTACAGTGTAAAAATAAAAAAGTAAAATAAGAAATTTTCCAAAAAAAATGAAAGCGTCCCATCCCAAAAAGCATGCCGATCCGCTCCAACTGCCGCAGACATGCTGTGCCGTCTATAGGTGACTCCCAGAATGGGCGGTCTTCAGTTTGACATTTATTTTCTAAGAAGGAGGTGGGGCAACCCAGTGACATAAGTGGGCGACCCCACCCCTTCTGATGTCATGTGACGTCAGAGGGGCGGGGCCACCCATTTACATCACCAGCTGGCCCCGCCCCTTCTTATAAAATAAATGTCAAACTGAAGACTGCCCATTCTGGGAGTCGCCTATGGACGGCCACGACTGAGGCAGCTGGAGTGGAGCGGCGGCGGAGAAAGAGAAGGAAGAAGATGATGAAGACAATGATGACAAGACCGAAAGAAGCAGATGGCCAGAAGAAGGATTTTGGGGTTTTGGATTTGGTGGGGGGCCCCTACGCATATTTTTTTTCATTTGGTGCGGGTTTCCCCTTAAAAATCATACCAGTCCCAAAGGACCTGGTATAGACTGGGGGGGGACCTTATTACATTTTTAACAGGGATTTTTAAATTTATATTGCTGGGAGCCGGCAATACATTACAGCCACTATCACGTTTAAGGCTGGATTCACACCAGTCCGGTGCGAATTCCAGCCTGTATGCTGCTGAGAACGAACTGAGCCACCGTTCGGCGGCTCCTGTCTGTTCTCACAGCACAGCAGCTGCCCAGGGAGGGAGGGGGAAGTGCCGCGAGCAGGGGAAAGATCCCCGTTCAGTGCAGAACACATCAGGAGTTTGTAAGTTTCAGGTTCGAATCCCATTGACGGCCGGTGTTTTGGCATATGTGATCTGAGCGGCATGTATCAGAGAAGCAGGCACGATCGCCGCGCTCCCGCACGCATGCGAACGTTCGTTTGGGGCGGCGCAATCCGCGCATTCGGCGCAACCAATGACACTGTTTGCTGACCTATAAAAGGCGGCCTCTGTGTCACACAAGTCACTGGATTGTCTCAGCTCACTAGTGTTCCTGAACCTGTGTCCTGTATCCTGTTTGAACCTCTGTTGTGACCCGGCTTGCTCCTCGACCTTGCTCCTGATCTTCTCTGTTGTATTTGACCTCCGGCTTGCCTTACGGACTTCGCCTCTGCCTGATCCCCTGTACTTTGACCCCTGGCTTGCTACCTGGACTCTGCCTTACTCAGCCTCCTGCATTTGCTCCTCTGCCTGGATGATAGACTTACTTACTCTGTTTTTCCGTGTTTGACCCCGGCTTGGATTCCAGATTTGCCCTTTGCTGCTGCCCATGCTGACCCAGCTGCACTGGTTCCCTGTCTCCACTTCCGGAGTTGCTGTACCCCTGCCGGGCCTTCACGGACAACCTCTCCTAGAGACTACTGCCTGCTGGAAGTTCTGCTACCTCTGAGTTCCAGTCCACACGGTCTTCTAGTGAACATCTGCTCACATCTGTCTGCAACCCTGGTGACCCGTGCTTCTCTACGCGCCATACCTCCTGTTCCCAATTCCAGGGGTATACTGCGTTTAGCCACAAGGGGAGCCTCTCTCAGCATTTCGGCCTCGGATCAGGTACATGACAGCATGTTTCCAGGCAAATAGAGCTCTGTTCTGTTTGCATTTCTTCCCAGTTTGTGAGAGTTGAAGTCTTAATTGCCTTTAATTGGGAGGTATTGTGAGGCGCTGCTGGAGTAGATTTATAGTAAATTAGCCCCAGTGTATTACTAGCCTCTATGAGGCGATACTGGAACCTATATTAAAGTCAGGTAAGGATGCGATTGAATTAAATTCATATTGCTCCATATGCTTGCATTCAGTAGATGTTAAATCAATAGCTAAAATGTTAGCAAATCTTTTGGTTGAGGTAATACATAAAATTATAAATTCTGAACCATCAAGCTTTA
Organism: Glandirana rugosa; assembly: GCA_018402905.1. NCBI lineage: Eukaryota > Metazoa > Chordata > Amphibia > Anura > Ranidae > Glandirana > Glandirana rugosa. The sequence goes on along the minus strand of BLSH010054920.1, from coordinate 804,801 downwards.
TACCTAATAAAGCAACAGCCCTTAATATTCAATGCATCTTTTTAAATGTCCAAATACTTTCAGATAAGCAATACTATCTATAGATAAAACTAAAGCCGTTTTTAGTATTAAATGGTCTTCTACTGTATATGGGCTGTGATGGAAATATTTTACTCCCCAAATTTATTAAACTGGTTCAAATATTAAATCAAGATTCTTGTATAACAATTAGATTAAACACGTAATTGTTTTTCCCCACAATTTAAATTACAATGTGGCACTTGTCAAGGGTGTCCTTTATCTCTGTTATTATTTGGAATACCTATTAAGCCATTGGCAACGATGACATTCCTCGGACATCAAAGGTTTTACAAAGGTACTATAGAAGAAAAATAGACTCTTTATGGACATGATGTTATTGTAGTTTTTGAATAATACAGCTCACTCTTTAGAGTTCAAGAGGGATGGTCTATAAAATATTCTTTCAGCAGAGGTCCTCTATAACTCAGATCTTAGTATACATGTAGTAATGTATTAGAGTGTCCCCATAAGCATGCCCCCTTACATCAGGCATTCCCATCAGTGTCCCCTTACATTAGTTGTGCCCATCAGAGTGCCCCCCCCATACCTTTATTGCAAGGCAGGCAGAGGGCATGAGCTAGGAGGTGGAGCAGGCTGCAGGTCTGGACAGAAGAAGTTCCACTTTATTCTCCTGTGATGTTGGGGGGAGGGAAGCACACGTGATGTCATTGGCTTTTAGTCATGTGTGGTACATTCAGTACTGTGTAAAAGTTTTAGGCAGGTGTGAAGAAATGCTGTGTAGTAAGAATGTTTTCAATATATATATATATATATATATATATATATATAATATAATATATTTTTAATTGTTTATTATTATTTATTTACAAAATGTAAAAAGGAGCAAAGTCAGGTATATGATTAACCTATTATACCAAACAGCTAATGATCATCAATTTCATATGTAGGCTAAAACACAGTCATTAACTGAAACAGAAACAGCTGTGTAGGAGGCTTAAAACTGAGTGAGGAACAGCTAAACTCTGCTGCTAAGGTGAGGTCTTGGAAGACAGTTTCATATTACACTGCAGAGGTACTGGGTGCAGGCTGGTTGACAGTCTGGATAGAACTGTTACTTGGTCTGGGTCTGGGCCATGGTTCACCATTTAATAATGCATGCTTTAGAAAAGGTTTTAACTATGGTTCCTATATTTGGTCATTTCTCGGATTGTTAAATAATTTGAGTAAATCTGTGCTGATATGCATCAATGAACTGAAACCCCCTTACACAGCTCTGCCACTTCAAGATGGTTACTAGATTTGAGCCGAATGTACTTGAGTTCAGTACGACACGGGTTCGGTGAACACTACAGAAGTTAGAGTGCTGAGTCTGAATGCCATTGAACTCAATAGGAGACAAATTTTAAAAAACAGTTCTGCTCATTTCTAGGCTAGTAATCAAGGGTTTGTCAAACAACTGACATGACAGATTGGTAAAAGCAAATGGGGTACCAATATTCAAAAAAGGTCCAAGATATATGCCTGGAAATTACAGACCAGTCAGCCTAACATCAATAGTATGTCAACTATTGGAAGGAATGGTAAAAGACCATATAGACTCATTTTTTCATCCCAAAACATCATTAGTAGTAACCAACATGAATTTATGAAAGAACATTCTTGCCAGACCAACCTTTTAACTTTCTATGAGGTGGTGAGCTGTAATTTGCATAGAGGAAGGCCTGTGGATGTTGTGTATCTAGATTTTGCTAAGGCAAATGATATAGTACCCCAAAAACGATTACTTAACAAATTGAGGACTGTTGGCATTGACGATAATGTATGTTCTTGGATGGAATATGGTGCTTCAGAATGATCTGGAGTTGTGAACGGTATGCCCCTGTGCTCTGTCCTGGGGCCAATTCTGTTTAACTTGTTTATAAATGATATAGAGGTTGGAACAAATAGTTCTATCTCAGTATTTGCGGATGATACAAAGTTAAGCAGGGTAATACCCTCACAACAGAATCTAGCAACTTTACAAGAAGACCTAGTTAAAAGAGAGCGGCGGGCAGCTATATGGAAGATATGGTTCAACATTAAAAAGGTATGGGGAAAACCTCTGGAGGAATCGAGAATGAAAAAATATCTGGGGATCCTTGTAAATCATTGACTTTGCATTGGGTATCTTGAGGATGTCCTTGAATTGGAGAGTCAAGAGAAAGGCAATAAAACCAATAATTATGGGGATTCCACCTGGTTTCTTCACAACACTTCAAACCATGATCTCCCGCTTCATTTGGGGAGGCAGACGCCACAGAATCTCCAGAGCCACTCTCTTTCACTCTAAGAGGTCTGGGGGTCTGGCCCTACCAGACTTGAAAATGTATTATTATGCTATTGTTTTGTGTAGAGTTTCAGATTGGAAATACCAGAGATATAGTAAATTATGGGTCAGACTAGAACATGATCTGAGTGGCACAGCACTGGATGGCATTCCTTGGGTCCCTCCCAGGTACAGATCTCTTTCACCCTTTGCCTCCCCCTTGACAATCTCATCATTATCCTCGTGGGATACGCTTCATAAGAAATTTTCCTGGTCTTATAATTCCCCCCTTATGCCTCTAACGAATCAAGACTATTTCCTCCCGGGCAAACTAGATAAGGGATTTACGGCATGGTCCCCTGAAGGTTGTCTCTGCCTACACCATGTCCTCCAAACCAACTCTCTTAAATCTTTACAATCTATTGTTGGCTCACGATCGACCATTTTTATGGAACGATGGAGATACTTACAGCTTAAACAATTCATTCAATCTCTACCACAACCACTAAGAACTGTCCGAGAGCTAACAGCCATCGAGGCCATCTTTCTCCCAAAGGAACCTCCGTTACACGCAATATCACAATTCTACAAGGCTCTCACCTCTCTGCAATATCCTAACTACCCGGAATACCTTGACCGCTGGGACGCTGAACTAGGCACCTCATTAACAGATACTCAAAAAGACAAAATGTTGGCCCTCACCCACACCTCCTCTATCTCTTCTAAGACGGCCGAGACAAACTATAAACTGCTTGCAGGGTGGTATTATACACCCACCAAAATGCACCATATATCACCTAGCAACTCTGCTCTATGCTGGAGGAACTGTGGTCAAGTGGCCTCACATGCACATATATGGTGGCACTGCCCACTCATCCAACCCTACTGGTCAGAAATTGTCAGACTCAACAACTTAATCTTGGGATTCGCTCTCCCAATGGAGCCTTGGACTGTACTTTTTCACAATACTGTAGAGACTATCGGCCATTATAAACGCTCTATGACCCCACACCTCCTCAACACGGTTAAGTCCCTCATTCCTCCCCTGTGGAATAAATCGCAAACACCCTCTAGCAAATTATGGTTGCAGAAAGTGAATGATTTGTGCTACATGGAGGAACTTACATACCTGTCGAGAGGGGAATCTGCAAACACACTAAAATATGGGCTTCGTGGTTTGAATTTAAGACCACAAGCATTTACAAAGATACTATAGCATCCCCTGATCCGATACCGATGGGAGGCCCCTCCGCATCTGTGCCAATCACTCCCCCCCCTACATTAGGCTCTTAGCATTAGCAGTGTGTCACATTGTGCATTCAATTATAAGCAAATATTTATGTCATTGGTCTCAAAATCTTCCACCCCCATGCCGGCTGGGAACCTCTTGAACTACCTTTTAGTTCTCCTATCTACATCTCTTCTTCTTTCCACTACTCTATCCTCTTTCCTCCATCTCTCTAACTCCTTTCTCTGTCTCTGAATTATGCTTCTGTTGATTCTCTTTTTTGTTGTTGAAGGCAAAGGGTGAACATCAAGGATTTAAATCTCAGACAGGATACAAATTGAGTGTTGGTGATTTGACCGCAGTATAGACAAGATTAACATTCACTGTTGACTGCTGTGGTGTCACAACGTGGTAGGCATTTTGCGGGGGGGTCACAGTTAGTCCCCGGTTGGGGTGCTGGCGGGGGGTAACCCTCCTACCCCTAGGTAACCATGAAGATTGACATCAGAATTCGGTCAGTTGTGGGTACCTGTGCGGGACAATGTCTCATAATAGGTCAGACACATTTGAACATGTATCCTTGTTTTATCACCTTTGCCCTATATGGTTATATGTAACTCTGTATGTGTAATTTTTTTTTTTGTCTTGAAAATTAATAAAAATTTATTATAAAAAAAAAAAACAATAATTATGATGATCAATTTATGAGGAACAACTTCAATAATTACATTTATTCTCAATGGAGAATGGGTACATACGATTGCAATATACTGTACAAATCTTTAAATGGTGACTGTATCATTAGAAAAAACTGTTTAAAGCCTCATACACACGGTTCGATTGTCTTACAACCGCGCTTCTGATTTTTGTCAAAAACCCGTGTCCATGACTTTGTAAAGCATACAGACTATCCGAAAATTTTTGTGCGACCGAACTCAATGTCAGAAGTGACATCATGTTTTGCATATTTTTTGCATCTTTTTTTCCTTTCTGAGCATGCGTAGTTTCGGTCGTACAATTTTTTGTTGTACGACAAAAATTTACTAGTCTGCACATTCAGCTTTTGTCTGACGAAAAATGTCAATCAGCTGTCGAAAGGAGCATACTAATGGTAAGAATTTCAGACGACAGGCCTTTGGTCTCTAAAGGAGACATGGTGCAACCACATAATGAAGTTGGATGAGAAGCTGTTCAATCATAAACTGCATAAGGGATTCTTTACTGTTAGAGAGGTAAAGACGTGAAACACAATGTACAGGGATATTAAAATTGGTATATATATATATATATATATATATATATATATATATATATATATATACACACACACACACACACACACACACACAGTATCTCACAAAAGTGAGCACACCCCTCACATTTTTGTAAATATTCTATATCTTTTCATGTGCCAACACTGAATAAATGACACTTTGCTACAATGCAAAGTAGTGAGTGTACAGTTTGTATAACGGTGTAAATTTGCTGTCCCCTCAAAATAACTCAACACACAGCCATTAATGTCTAAACCGCTGGCAACAAAAGCGAGTGCACCCCTAAGTGAAAATGTCCAAATTGGGCCCAAAGTGTCAATATTTTGTGTGGCCACCAATATTTTCCAGCACTGACTTAACCCTCTTGTGCATGGAGTTCATCAGAGCTTCACAGGTTTCCACTGGAGCCCTCTTCCACTCCTCCATGACAACCTCACGGAGCTGGTGGATGTTAGAGACCTTGCGATCCTCCACCTACCATTTGAGGATGCCCCACAGATGCTCAATAGGGTTTAGGTCTGAAGGCATGCTTGGCCAGTCCATCACCTTTACCCTCAGCTTCTTTAGCAAGGCAGTGGTGGTCTTGGAGGTGTGTTTGGGGTTATGTTGGAATACTGCCCTGCGGCCTAGTCTCTGAAGGGAGGGGATCATGCTCTGCTTCAGTATGTCGCAGTACATGTTGGCATTCATGGTTCACTCAATGAACTGTAGCTCCCCAGTGCTTTCAGCACTCATGCAGCCCCAGACCATTACACTCCCACCACCATGCCTGACTGTAGGCAAGACACACTTGTCTTTGTACTCCTCACCTGGTTGCCGCCACACAAGCTTGACACCATCTGAACCATATAAGTTTATCTTGGTCTCATCAGACCACAGGACATAGTTCCAGTAATCCATGTCATTAGTTTGCTTGTCTTCAGCAAACTGTTTGTGTGCTTTCTTGTGCATCATCTTTAGAATAGGTTTCCTTCTAGGATGACAGCCATGCAGACCAATTTGATGCAGCTGGCCGTGTATGGTCTGAGCATTGACAGGCTGACCCCCCACCCCTTTAACCTCTGCAGCAATGCTGGCAGCACTGATACGTCTATTTCCCAAAGACAACCTCTGGATATGACGCTGAGCACATGCACTCAACTTCTTTGGTCGACCATGGCGAGGCCTCTTTTGAGCGGAACCTGTCCTGTTAAACCTCTGTATGATCTTGGCCTCCGTGCTGCAGCTCAATTTCAGGGTCTTGGCAATCTTTATGTAGAGCAACAATTCTTTTTTTCAGATCCTCAGAGAGTTCTTTGCCATGAGGTGCCATGTTGAACTTCCAGTGACCAGTATGAGAGAGTGAGAGCGATAACACCAAATTTAACACACCTGCTCCCCATTCACACCTGAGACCTTGTAACACTAATGAGTTACATGACACTAGGGAGGGAAGATGGCTAATTGGGCCCAATTTGGACATTTTCACTTAGGGGTGTACTCACTTTTGTTGCCAGTGGTTTAGACATTAATGGCTGTGTGTTGAGTTATTTTGAGGGGACATCAAATTTACACTGTTATACAAGCACTCACTACTTTACATTCCTTTAAATAACCTGCCTGTGGGATCCCCTTTGCCTGCCGGTGAAGTGGTGCAGCTGTACAATGTTTACAACCTAATCCAGCTTCATTTCTATTTTCAAACAAACACTAGGGGATTATTGTCATCAATTCCAGACCCTTATCTTAGATAAAGGTCTGTTATAGATGTTAATTGGAGACCCCAAAATTAGCATGGTTTCCCCCCATAATTCACACCAAACCTGAAGTACAGTCTGAACCAGAAGCTCATCCCTGATAGTTACTTTCTTAAAATTGAAGTGAAGGCCAATATAACTAATGTTGCATCCCCCTCCCTATTCCCACCCTTGTGCCACATACTGTTTGTATTTGTAAAAAAGCTCTGTGTATCTTACTCCTTTGGTGTGGGCAAGGGATCGCTAAGCTAAGTACTGGACACAAGACTAAAAAAACTATTCAATGAGCTGCTCAATGCAGCTGACTTTCGAGAGCTGTGGCATAACCCAGTATAGTTATACAATACACAGTATATTTTGTGGTGTAAACTTTTATAGCTGGCAGATCTGGTCTCATAAAGATGATCTGGGTGTTTCAATTATTATACATAGTTCAAAATTCACCAGTGTGGATCAGTGGTGGCCCGTCCCCCCATCCATGCATCCGGCCCCCTAATCTACATTCGGGGCGCCGGATGCATGGATTCCAATGGGGGGGTATTTGTTTTTGAAGCACGTGATTAGAGCCAGAGGCTTTAGTAGGCTTCAAAAAAGGGTGGTCTCGGGGCGCAGAGCACTGTACTTCAAACCCATCCAGTTGTGTGACAATAGTGAATGAATATTTGCTATTTTCACACTGAATCTCTTCTCCACCAATCAGGAAGCGGGTCATGGGGAATCACGCCAGGGGATCCTATTGGACGCCTAGGAGGAAGAGGCGGGAGGAGGAGGAGAGAGGAGACGCAGGCTGGAGGAGAAGATTGACCGATCCACCAGCTGCCATAGTGACCATGGATGGGCAGGTAAGGAGGTCATCTGTCGTGCGGGGGTGTTCCCCGCATTAATTTCTCCCCGGGTTGGGATGGCCTCGTCTTTCACCGGGGGGAGGGTGGCGCTGATTGGCATACTAGAGCATACTCATAACCCCAGTCACTCCACTTTAGTTTTTTGCAAGCACTAAGGACACAGAGGGGAGGGGCCTATCCTGAAGAAAAAAGGGTGGTGGGGAACCATAAATTACTGGTACCTATATGGTACCTGAACGTACTTATACACTCACTACGTAAATCTATAGTGGAGCTCAGTGGCAAGAAGACAGCATATACGAAAGGAACTATACCAGACAGGACACAGTTCAAAGTACCACTATACAGAGCCACAAGGATATAGTACCCAAAAAGTGTACATACACCAGAATTGATAAAAAAAATACACAGTTTATTATAAAGTAGTCTAAAACATTCCAAAAAAATAAACAAAACGATTGACCCTCCACCTTGCACTTAACTAGTCATCGTTGTCTTAACAAAATAATGTCATGACATTGTCCAAGCATCCACATGGACCTCCAGTGGATGTAAATAACCCCCGAAATCCAATACCACCACCCCCTAATGGGGAAGGTATTCAACCTAAGACTCCTTTATTGTAGGGGCCCCAACCTCAGTGGATGGGCAGGCCACCCCAAAGGGAAGCACCACCACTGAAAGGGGGGCGACCTCCAACTAGAACCCCTAGTAACTATAATCAAAAAGGGACTGACCATAATGGATATTGCTACAATGATAATCGCCATCACAGTCCTAGACCCTAACATCAAGGACCGCATTTTAGAAACGAGGGAACTTATAGACCTAATAACAATAACTATGGTTGGTCCTCCCCAAGGTTCCCTCTTAGACCTAACTCTCAGCATCCAGGGCGAGGTAGACCACATGGAGGCCCACAAGGTGGGAATGGGGAAAGACAGAATTATAATTATCCATCCCAGCCTATTTCCACCTACAACCGTTTTTCCTCCCTAAGGGATGCAAATCAATATTCTAATCCTTACCCTTATATGGAGAATGAGCCTGACTCACATGATTGTTCACCATATAATTACAACTTCGGGAATCCCAACCCTGAGAATGGTTGGGGTTTTCCAAGGGAAGGATGAAACCCAACCACAAGCCCAGAACCAAAAGAGGCACCAGAGGGGGGAGGAGAAACAAGAGGCAAGAGAAAAAGAACTTAGTTGGATCTGGGATTTTCAACCTCAGTAAAATGGTTCTCACCAAGGAGGAAACTGCTATAATAGATAAAGGCCTTAAATATGTGCCCACAAAGAAACTGGATAAATTCCATACCTTCATTGATATACATGAATATATCCGCTAACTGAATGTCCGTTATCTTTTCACAAATCCACCAATCAATCACAGTAGAGTAGACACAGTTGGGTATGTCCATTCTGGTCTGTCCAACCCTTCCCTGTTCAATCCCCTGGTACCAGTATCTCAATCAATTAATGTATTTAAGGACCTCAACTTTAAAGATCTTGATACTCTCAACATCAAAAGACCCCACAATAATCCTTTAGTCACCAGTGGTCTGAGACAGCTGTGTGATAGAAAGGATTTGGTAGTTTGCCAGGCCGACAAAGGCGGGGGCATAGTCGTCCTGGATAAGTTCAATTATGAGAATGAAATGCTTTGGATCCTCAATGATCGGAAAACCTATACCAAAATACCTTTTGACCCCACAAAAAAATAGGAAAAAAAGCTGGAGAGTATCATCAAACGAGGTCTCCAGGAATCCATTTTAGACAAAAAGAGTAAGCATATCTAGTTCCATCAGCCCCCCGTATACCTACCATATACTATATCCCAAAAATACATAAAAGTATTACTAATCCTCCGGGACGCCCCATCGTTAGCGACATAGATTCTGTGACATCCAGAATCGGCTGCTACATAAACTTCTATCTACAGCCTCTGGTTGGACGTATGCCTTCGTTCCCTACAGATACGAAGGTTACCATCCAGAGACTGACCGATATTGTTATCCCTGAGGGGTGCCTACTGGTCACGGCTGACGTGACATCTCTTTATAACTGTATCTCACACCAGCTAGGACTGGAAGCAGTGGAGTATTTTCTTTTTCGGGACTCTGTTACCCCACAAACAAAAACACTTTATCAAGGGACTTTTATTGTTTGCAACACATCACAATTATTTTTGGTTTAATGACCAATTTTATTTACAAACCAAGGGAGTGGCCATGGGGGCTAAATTTGCCCCCAGCTTGGCCAATTTATTTATGACTAAGTGGGAGGAGGATGTTGTTTATGCCCAACAAAGACCTGATCCTGGTCCTTTTGGGCATATTATATAGATGACATCTTCCTATGGAATGGCAGTAAAGAATCACTGATTACCTATATGGCCGGCCTTAACAATAAAGATAGAGAGGTATTAAATTCTCATTTGAGGCTAGTACCTCAGAAATCCATTTTTTGATCTACCATATATACTCGTGTATAAGTTGACCCGTGTATAAGCCGACCCCCCTACTTTTGCCCAAAAAATATGTGAAAACGTATTGACCCGCGTATAAGCCTAGGGTGTGAAATGCAGCAGCCAGAACACAGGGAGAGGGAGCCAGAACACAGGGATTTTAGCCAGGACACAGGGATTTTAGCCAGAACACAGGGATGTTAATGCCAGAACACAGGGATATTAATGCCAGAACACAGGGATATTAATGCCAGAACACAGGGATATTAATGCCAGGACACAGGGATATTAATGCCTGGACACAGGGATATTAATGCATATTAATGCCAGGACACAGGGATATTAATGCCAGAACACAGGGATATTAATGCCAGAACACAGGGATATTAATGCCAGAACACAGGGATATTAATGCCAGGACACAGGGATATTAATGCCAGAACACAGGGATATTAATGCCAGGACACAGGGATATTAATGCCAGGACACAGGGATATTAATGCCAGGACACAGGTATTTTAGCCAGGACACAGACTGTAGCCAAAACACATAAGGGATGAGTAAGGTAGTTTAGTTTCACATTAAACAGAGCTGTGCTGCTTCTAAGAGCTGTTCTGTGCTTGTAAGTGTGACTAAACAAATTGGAATGTAGAGAATACTGAGAGAGAGCTACAGCTCTTCACGGAGATCAGGAGGTGGGTGGGACTGAACAGCTAACATCAGCTTGTCCCGCCCACCTCCCGACATCAAGCTGAAAATCTGACACCTCTCTCAGCATTCTCTCGAACTACAGCCCTCCACCCGCCCTGTTCGACTACAATCG
>BLSH010054920.1:724625-743844 GCA_018402905.1 Glandirana rugosa | reverse complement strand
CTGGTCTGGGCCGCGTAGTGCTTAGTGCGCACTTCCGCCGGCTTGTTTACATGTGATGCTCCGTCATTTGACGGAGCGATCACGTGGTAAACGGCCGCTCCAAGCGGCCATTTACCGTGATTCGTGATGCGCCGGGTCTGGTCACGGATGCTCCCAGGTGCGCGCCCCAGGGGAGCGCGATTCTGGGAGGACGTGTTATAACGTCCTCCCAGAACAATGAGTGCCACTTGCGGCCGTGTAATTACGTTACACGGTCGGCAAGTGGTTAATAAACAGTCTTCCATTCAGGTATTGCTGGCTTTTACTGTCCCAGGCAAAGTGCAATTGCTATTACTGCACCTGTGACAGGAGTTGGCACTATACAGGAACCATTGGCTTATGCGGCTCTACTCCCTCTGCAGCCACTTGCTTCCTCCAATCCCAGCTTTATTCACAACACTGATGCTCTGGGACGGAAGGTCGAAGTCCCGCGATCTGGGCTTGCCAACCTGCCATCCCAGAGCAGGAGGCCGTGGGCCACATCAGAGGGCTCCGTGGGCCACATGTGGCCCCCTGGCCACTGGTTGGGCACCCTGCCTTACATAGTGCAATAAGTTATAATGTTAACCTGTACACCAACTGTAAAACATACACAAATAAAATAAAGTGTTGCACCACAGCTAAAAGCTTCTCAGTGTGGTCTCATGAACAAGATCTACAGTGGCTTGCTTAGTCAGTAGGTTGATGTTTGTATAGTACATAAATCTTTACACACATATATCCTGTTATATTGTACCTCTGTGGCTGTTTGCTTAAAAGAGAAATTGGAGCAAGTATCGAAATTATTGTGATCATCCTCTTCAGTGTAACTATGTGATTTTGCTGGAAGTGAATGATGAAGGCTGTCTGATATGGCATTTAGTCGGAACAGAAGCTCATCTATCAGGTCTTCAAATTCATCCAAATAGAAATTCTTGAAAAAAAAAAAAAAAAAGTGAGTATGTTGGGTTGTGGCTACATTTGAAATCTATTTCACAAATCACGTAATCTATCCAATTGTACATTCAGACACATTTAGGCTGAATTCACACTAGTCCGGTGCGAATTCCAGCTCTGTTCTGGCTGCGAAGAGAAACAGCTGCTGTTCAGTGGCTCCTCTCCATTCTAGCAGGGGGTCAGCTGACATGGGAGGGGGGGGGGGAGGTGTAGTGAGGAGGGGGAGATAATTTCTGTTCACAATGGGAACATATCTGTGAATCAGATGCGTTCCCATTGAACAAACGTGCCTGGAATTCACACCGCATTGCTTAGAAAACGCACACGTTTTCTGTGCAATGTGGAGTGTGAATGCAACGCACATATGTACACATAGTTACATAGTTAGTCAGGTTGAAAAAAGACACAAGTCCGTCTAGTTCAACCAAAAAAAAAAACGTAACTATGTAACTACACAAGTGTCTATAGATGCTGACTCATATTTGTTCTACAACAGGGAATTCACTTTTGTTTTAACACAATTAAGAATAAAATTTGAGTAAATAGGTAAATTCAAAATATACAATACAGTACACTTAAGATAGGTTCTTTATATCTTTTAGATTTGACTTGTTCAATATCCTTTAGGCTCCATTCAGTCTTTGATGCGACTTTGGATGAGTGCAACTTGTACAGAACAGAAAAATGCCCTGCCCCTTAGGTATGATTGATGATAGATCTACTTCTGGGGACATTTTTTGTAATTTTTATTTTTAATAAAGGAATTGTCAAAAACTGGTGTACTCCTGTGTCCTCTCCTGCATCGCGGTGGCTTCGGCTGTCCCCCTCCTCCAGTGCATCCAATAGGATCGCCTGTCCTTTCAGCCAATTGGATGACGGGTCTCAAGACCCGCTTCCTGATTGGCCAGGAGAAGGATCAGTGTGGTGATAGCAAATTTTCATTCGCTATTGTCACACAACTGGGTGGGATCGGGGTGCAATGCTCTGTGCCCCAAGCCCACCCTTTTTTGAAGCCTATTAGAGCCTCTGGCTCTAATAAAAAACAAAAAAACACACCCCCGCCATTGGAATCCATGCGTCCGGCGCCCTGCATGTAGATCAGGGGGCCAGACGCATGGATGGGGGGTGGGGGTAGTGCCCATGCACCCCTAATGGACGAGCCACTGCTGGTATGGTTAAAGCCTATATTGACCCTCTTCCCTGCTTGAATGGTGTACCATACAGTCTATAGGATAAACTGTGGTTGCAACCTCATCCCAACAATAGTTACTACACAAGAAGGTTCCCCCCCAAAAAAAGGGACTTTAAATAGGTTGATCAACCACTATCATTGTATAAAAAAATATATTTTATTATATAGTATATCAGAGAAATCATCAAATATGAACAAGACAAGGGGAAAAACAAAACAAAAAAAAAATCAAAATGACAAAAGCATTAAAAAGCAGTCACAATTTCATTGCACCCATGTTGCCTTGGTGGGATGTTGCTCTAGGGAGCACAACTGATGAGTCCATAATCCGCAAATGTAGTGCGGTTACCCTCCGCGATGGAATGCGGTTACCCAACATATATGTTTCGGAGCTTTTAAGCCCTTCATCAGGGGTAGCTGTGCAACAAACTGTGGCAACTGATGTGGGGTGTGCCTGTGATCATTTGAACCCAGAGAAGAAAAAGTGTTTTTACTACAATACATACTCAGTTGCCACAGTTTGTTGCACAGTTATCCCTGATGAAGGGCTTAAAGGCTCCGAAACATATATGTTGGGTAACCGCATTCCATCGTGGAGGGTAACCGCACTACATTTGCGGATTATGGACTCATCAGTTGTGCTCCCTAGAGCAACATCCCACCAAGGCAACATGGGTGCAATGAAATTGTGACTGCTTTTTAATGCTTTTGTCATTTTGATTTTTTTCCCCCTTGTCTTGTTCATATTTGATGATTTCTCTGATATACTATATAATAAAATATATATTTTTTATACAATGATAGTGGTTGATCAACCTATTTAAAGTCCCTTTTTTGGGGGGGGGGGGACCTTCTTGTGTAGTTTTCCCTGCTTGATGTGCTGTAATGTAAGCCTGTTGAATCTCTTGTCAGACTTCCATTAACTTGAGGCTGTTCTTTCTAAACGTCTGATAACAAGACTTCTTGAGCTTCCCCTGCATCAAGTTCCTTATGCTGTGCTAAAATAATTCAGCTGACTCCTCCATGCCAGCTTATGGGGCACTGCCAGGAGGGGGAAGATGAAGTCACATTTAAAGCTGCTGATGAAAATGTGCTGCTCTGTGTCTGGTAGGAAGTTGAGGAAGGCTTGCTTATCTACTCCATGAACTCTCTGTGCACTCTGGCTGTATAGCACATCAAACTACCAGAAAGAAAAGGCAAATGTTCCCTGTCTCTCAAAGGTGTGGCCTGCCTGACCACCACCTTGTCCTGCTGAAGCAAAACCTACTTGCAGGTGAAGAACCTGTGCCTCTCTCTTTAGACCTCCTAGGCCTGATGAATACAGGCAATATATTCAATATTTTTTTAAGCTTTTTTTTTTACCTTTTTAAACCAATATAAAATGTTAAAAAACAAAAATAAAATTACCATATAACACTCCCCAAAAAGTTCATGAAGGGGCAGCAGCTAAACAGCAAGATACTGGTTTTGGATACATGTATTTTGATGGTTAAAATAGTTTTTCACATTCACCTAATTCATCAACAGTATGTTTCTGTGCTATCCCCTAAAATAGGTGGGACTTGCTGTTAGGGAAAAGCATTCACAATCCCATGTCACTGGAATATGTCACACAACACATCGAGTATAACTGCCAACTAAACAAATGCATATACGATTCCAAAATGAGAGGGTTTATTGCTGCCCTATAAGTCATTTGGAGTATTCAGTCACTTACATTTCCAGCTATAGAAATGCTGTCTGTGCTCTTCTGTCTGTGTCGATCAACGACTGAAAGGATCAATTCTCTTGCATGAGATATAACTTCTTTAAATGTCACAAACTGTTTGCTGCGATTAACTTTTTTAGAATACTTTGCTACTGAACTGAGGACTCCTTTTAACTATTAAATATATAAAAATAATGCCAGTCAAAAAAAAAATAAAGAGACCAATATATCAATATAGACACAAATCATCAGTAATTACATATTTTTAAAATTGTTATGTACTTTCTTTCAATTGAAAACAGTGTGGGAAAGAATTTAAAACAGGTTCTGTATTATTTAGCTATCGTTCACAGCAAACCAGAGGAGCAAAAAAGTTTTATTTCTGCAATTAATTCACCTGATGGTTCTGTCCCATTCTTGACAAAGGAGAGGCGTTGCTGCTCCAAAACGCATCCTACATATTCATTACAGCCTTTTATTGTCGTCCACTACCTATATCACTGACTCTTCATTTGAACCAAGAGGTATCTGCACCAGGGAACCTGAAATGGAGTCCGTAGCCAGCCACCTAGAGTGATCTGTGCTGTTGATTCTCACTCAACTCAGGATATGATAACTGCCAAGAGGCAACTGCAACAGGGAATCTACCATGGAATCTACATTGAGAAGTGGACTGCACTATTATCCTACACTAAGCTTGCAATGCTGTTTTACATACATGTGTTTTAACAGCCACCAAAGAAGGTGAGACAATTCTTGTAGCTACCTCTATATAGTATAGCTGCTCTTAGAGGCCTTCCCCTTTTTTTTACATTTTCTAGTTTTTGTTCTTTATAAAGCACTGATATTCTTCTTACATGTAATGTAATGATATCACACATAAGATATTTCTACAGGGGGGTGCAGTAAAAATCCCATTGTAGACACCACAAGATGCCCCAACCGTAAGTGTTTGTACCATGTACAGAATTTGTGATAAAATTCTTCAACTCATTGCTGACGCCAGGTGCCAGCCTTTTCAGAGGGCTATGATACCCAAGGCCAGTAGAAGGGGCCCTCTATCATGTGACACTGTGATTGGATGCCCAATGCTGATGTCACTGGGAGCCCATTGTTCCAGCTCTTGATCGCCAGTGGTTGACTGTTAGCCGTCAGTAATAGCTCGGTTACAGTTCAGGGGGCACCAATGGAGTTTCCCAGAACAACACAGTGACGCATATATCCAGTGGCTCAGTGTTAACATTTACCCACTCTGCCATTGCATATATGTGTATTGCTGTTGTAAAGGCATTAGGGTGGCATCCTGCCTTAAGTTGCTTAGCAACTGTACCCTGCAAGTCAGAGGTTTTCCTTGATAGCTATATAAATCTGTTGTCTGGATAGTATAAGGGGACATTAGTCTGTGGGAAGAATTTGATCTGATTTAGGACCTTCCCATTAGGACCATGTAGCCAGAAAGCCTTTCTACGTGGCCTTCCACTTAGATCCCTTTAGGGGGCAGGGGTAGCATAGAGACTTTCCCCACTTGATGGGGTAAGACTGATTGGATTCCTCATTTAGAGGAAAGCCTGGACTATATTCTACCCTGTGCTAGGACATGGGTATCTCTCTCCCTTTCCTTATTACAAGAATTGAAACCCAATTATATGTGGTGCCACCATTATGATATAAGCTAACTGTTCATTTAACCACTTCCAGACCGCCCACCGTCATTATACGGCGGTACTTTGCCGCTGAATACCGTTGTTATGGTAGCAGATAGCTACCATAACCCCGGTATTTTCTTAAACAGCGGACGGCCCACTTTCAGATAAAAGTAATCTCTCTGGCGGATTCGCCGCAAGATCACTTTTATTGGGGGAGGGAGAGGTGCCTCCCCCTCCCGCCACTTTTCCATCGTCTCCGCGGTAGCAGCGGAGACGATCGGGTCTCTTCTCCTCAATGTCTGGATGCCGAGTGAGCGGAAGATGCCATCAAATGTCACTTCCGCCCAATGCTCTTAAAAGAGAAAAAATGTTATGTTTACATTCCTTGTAATAGGAATAAAAGTTACCCAATTTTTTTTTTAAATGGACAGTGTAAAAATAAAAAAATTAAAAGGAAAATAAATAAGAAAAAAAAAGTAAAGCGCCCTGCCCTGCCGAGCTCGCGTGTAGAAGCGTATGCATACGTAAGTCACGCCCGCAAACCACACATGTGCGGTATCGTTGTGATCGAGTGAGTGAGAGCAATAATTCTAGCACTAGACCTCCTCTGTAACTCAAAACTGGTAACCTGTAGAAATTTTTAAATGTCGCCAATCAAGATTTTTTTTTTTATAATTCTTTTTATTGATTTTCTCTTTAATTACAAAACAGAGCCTATCGGGCATACCCAGGCTCGGATTAACACATCGCAAAAAATCTAAAATCAACCTCAATTCTAACAAAACTCTTTGCTCCAGTAGGCACTTAAATTGTCATAATAATATAGGTATCAGCCATTCATAAGTCCCATCAGGTCATTGTTTAGGTGGAAGACCCCTTTGCTAAATCAATGGAATGAGCGTTGGTTTACTATTCTCTCTCACTTATCAAGACCCCTGCTTTATATTGGACTAGTTGGAAGATTCGGGACCAGAATTGGTAGATAGGTCCTGAACCCAAATGTCCCAAACCCTATGAAATTTTTTGGGGCATCCTTTCGCCAAGTAAGTGGCCTTATATAATGGTAAGTTGACATTAATTAATTTTTTCCAAAGTACCAGGGTTGGAGCAGATGGGGATTTCCAGTGAAGAATGATTTTCCTAGCATAGAAGAAGAGCAACCCTATGAGCGTTCTGGAGGCCCGGGTGTGTGCCAGAGCGCCCACCAGACCCGCCAGGCAGACCTCCACCGTTTGGGGGAATTGAATAGTGGTCACAGACTGTATGACCGAGGCCACCCCCGCCCAGAATGGTTGTATATTGGGGCATTGTCAAAAAATGTAGAGAAAGTCTGCCGAGTCCGCCGTGCACCTCCAACACCCAGCCGGAATGGTGGGATATATTCTGTGCAGACGCGCAGGTGTTAGGTAGATCATATGCAGGATTTTATACTGAATCAGTCTGTCCCTTGCAGACACCATCTGCAGAAAGGGGCATTCCCACATTTCCTCCCAGTCCTCATCATCTAGGCCAGGGGCGTCCAGCACCCATCTAGCTCTGAGAGACTCTAATCCGTTGTGAACTGAGTGGGACATGGTCTTATAAATGTTAGAGAGGGGTTTGGTGAGGGTATCATCTCTAAGTGTATCTTCTAGGGACGAGGTATAGAAGGCTACTGGCTGGTGTTTGAACTGCATATGAAAGGCATGTCTCAGCTGCAGGAATCTAAAAATATATATATTTGGGAGGTTAAATTGTGATTTTAGGGTATCGAAGGACTTCAACTCACCAAATGAACACAACTGCTCTAGGTACTTGATGCCTTTCACTGCCCAGATTTGCGGATCAGGTATGGTGGCAAACTCTGGTAGTGCTGGATAGTGCCATAAAGGAATGTGTGGTGATTAGTGGTCAGAAGGGTTAGGTCTAAGAGCCTGAGCCATCGACCAGGTCCTCAGCACAGCTCTCATGGCTGCAGATGAGGCTTGGGAAGCAGTAGTTTTCCTGTATAGTAGATTCTTAAGGGCCACAAAAGAGCCCACATAGGCGGCCTCTAGTGCCATCGCCACATTAGTCCCATCCTGTAGAATCCAGTTGTGGGCGTGAGCGAGCAAGGCTGCCAGGAAATATTTATGGAGGCCTGGACAAGCCAGTCCTCCCTGTAACCATGGGTGTTGTAAGACTGTCAGTTTAAATGTTGGTTGCTGTGCACTCCAAATAAAGGCTATCAAACTGGAGTTGATTATTTTTTTAAAAAATTTGGGCATCCACCCCGGGGCGTGTCGGAGCACATAAAGAAAGCTGGGTAATAACTTAATTTTAAATAGATTAATGCGTCCTATGAGGGACAAGGGAAGATTTGCCCATGCTTTCAGTTTAGCTTTCATATTGTCGAGTAGTGGTACTAGATTGAGGGTGCAATAGTCTGAAGTGTCTGGGGATATGTCTATGCCCAGATATCTAATCTTGGATGCCAATTGTAAGGGTAGAGTGGGGTCAGCATCTGCCTGTGCTTCACTGTCAATAGGTAGAATTTGCGATTTACCCCAATTGATTTGTAGTCCTGAGTAAATGGCAAATTCGGACAAAATCTTCAGTGCCTCCTTAAGGGATGGCCCCAGGTCGTTCAGGAATAGTATAAGATCATCTGCGTACAGCGTGATTTTTTTCAACCAAGGTGCCCACCCGGATGCCCTCCACAGCCAAGCTCCTCCTTATGGCCGCTGCTACCGGCTCCATCATGATGGCGAGCAGGGCCGGTGACAGCGGGCATCCCTGTCTTGTGCCCCTGCCAACCGGGAACGACCCGGACAGCACCTCCCAGTTTGACCCTGGCTGATGGGCAGGAGTATAGGATCTGTACCCATTTCAGAAATTCAGGTCCAAACCCCATAGTCTCCAGTACTGCAAAGATATAGAGCCAGGCTACCGAGTCAAAAGCTTTTTCTATGTCAAGTGCCACCAGAATTCTAGAAGTAGAGTCAGTTGTGGGCAGTTGCAAATGGATGAGTACTCGGCGGATATTAATGTCCGTGGAATTCCCCGGCATGAAGCAAGTTTGGTCCATGCTAAGCAAATCCGGGACAATTTTCATCAATCTAGTAGCCAAGACATTTGTAGAATCTTCAAATCGTAGTTTAGTAAAGAGATGGGTCTGTAGGAGGAACACTTAGTGTGATCCTTGCCTGGCTTGGGGATTAGTACTATGTGGGCCTGATACATAGAGGGGGGTAACTTCATCTGCTCTAGTGATTCCGAATACACACCATGAAGTCTGGGCACCAAGGCGGCAGCATATGTCCTATACCATTCCCCCGGGATGCCGTCCGGCCCCGGGGTTTTATTGCCGGGGAGGGAGTGTATAGCAGCCTCAATTTCCTCCAGTGTGATGGGGCTGTCAAGAAGCGCTACTTCTTCTGAGGCAAGAACAGGGAGATCTAGAGGGCTCAGGAAGTCCCGGATATCGGCCCTGGATGGCCCCGGTATTACTGAATATAGCTGACTAAAGTAGTTTGTGAATACCTGCAGGATAGCATTGGGATCCATTTTTATGGTGCCGTCTGCACAGCCTATGCCCGAGATCACCGTTTGAAGCCTAGGCTCCGCCACCAGATTAGCCAGCATCTTTCCATTTTTGTCCCCCGACTCAAACACCCTGCCAGCCACATAGCGCAGGTCCAGATGAGTGGCAGAGGTAAAGCTAGCTTGCATCTCGCCTGCGCCAGTAGCTCAAAGTTGCCACCAGTCGGGGAGACAGAAAAGGCTTCAGCCGCCTTCACCTCATTGTCCTCGAAGTATATTATTTGTGATAACAATTCTGATTTGACTGTTTTAATTGCGGATATATATTCCCCCGAGTATGTGCCTTAAAGGCATCCCACGTCATAGCTTGTGAGGTAGAGCCCTCGTTGTGGTCCCAGTACTGCGTGATTTTAGGAGAAACCAACTCTCCCACCCGCAGGTCCTATATCCATTTGGGCGCCAGACGCCAGCATCTGGAGCCCCCCGCAGCCTTCGAGGCAATGCAGAGCTCCAGAGGGGCATGGTCTGAGAGGCCAGAGGGAAGATAATTCACGTTTTGAATTGCACTCAAGGCTTGCGCATTACCAAAGGCTAGGTCAATCCGGGAACCCGATTTATGAGTAGAGGAGAGACAGGAGTAGTATCTAGTTGCCAGATGTTTCCATCACCAGATCTCCATGTAATCTACAGCTTGGGCCCAGTTATTTAGATCAGGTAAATGGGGTCTAGAAGGATTGGAGGAGTCAAGCTGTGCTTCCAGCACAGAATTAAAGTCTCCAGCCATATAGAGACGGGAGAAGGTCAGGGAACCCAGTTTAGTGTATATGGTGTACAGGACCTGCTGGTTAAAGGGAGGGGGTATGCATACATTGACAAAGGCATAAATTGTAGCATTGATTTCCAACAATAGAATTATATATCTACCCAACTCATCCATAGTTACATGCAATACCATGTACGCCAGGGATTTGTTCAAGAGGATTGCCACGCCCCTAGCATAGCTCGAGTAGGTAGCATGGAATGCCTGTTGAACCCATGACCTGCGTAATGCCAAAATCTTATTTCCCACCAGGTGGGTTTCCTGTAAAAAGAGAATATGGGGTCCATTTAAATATTTGATTAGTGCCCTCTTGAACCGGTCATTGAGGCCCCTAACGTTCCATGATAGCAGTTTTAAACTCAAAGGGTAGGTGGGGGGGTCAATGACCTGTGCAAGAGGGAGTAGGCTGAGTCAAATAGGAGGAGGCTGTGACCATAATATGCAGAGAGGAGAGCTGTACCATATTGATCTGGAGCATATTCAGGTAAACTAAAAACTGCAAACAGAAAATAAACTTTTGTAAACACCCTGCTGACCATGAAGCCCCAACAGTAACTAGGTCAGCTTCAGTCCCGAAACAGTACTTACGTTCGTGTACTCTAGGAACTTAAGAGTACCTTACTAACCATTGACCTGGCAACAACCAGGTTAGTTATATTCCACCCGAGAAACTGGTTCAGCACCAGTGCATTCCAGCTGGGGTGGGAGGCCAGGCACTGGTTCCAATAGTCACCAAGAAGGTCCCGTGGGGGGGGGGGGGAGTAAGGTTCTCCGGTTAAGTCTTGTGTGAACTGTTTGCTCCAAGTCCGAGCTCCTGTATAGAGTGGGATAGGGATTGGCACTCAAAAAGGGTAAGGAAAAAAAAATGGTAGTGCCCTTAAAGATAGGACTCATATTGGTGACTCTGATGACTTTATGTGCAGAAGACTGGGGATGTAGGGAGGCACGGGTAATCCTCCAGCGCAACAACCAGGGCGCGCAGTTCCAGGCCTGCTACGGCTCAGGAGGGAGGAAGAGAAAAAAAGGGGGGAAAGAAGGGGGAGGTAATCCCCAAGCGGCTCCCGGGGCGCATGCGAGGAGCTGTTCACCCCATCCTCAGGGTAGCATAGTAAGCCAGGCATCCGCCTCGGCAGGAGTGTCGACTAATTTAGTGGTTCCTTCGTGTTGTCCTCGCAGATGGCTGGGGTATAGCATTTCATATTTAATGTTGCGGTCGCGTAGTCTACTGCGGACTTCGGTAAAGGTGTTCCATTTTTTTTTAAGTTCTGGGGAAAAGTCAGGAAACAGCATGATGCGTGCATTTCCATGTTGCAGGTTAGGGTGCTTCCTGGCTTCCGAGAGTATCCGGTCTCGGTCCCTGTAATTTAGAAACCATACTAGGAAAGGATGAGGGGGGTTCCCAGGAACAGGACGGCCCATTGGGACCCGGTGGGCTCGCTCTGCTACATATGTTGGAGAGACTGTATTGAATCCCAGTAGGTCCTTGAAGAAGGGTTCTGCAAAGTCTGCCGGGCAGTCTCCCTCGGCCCCCTCCGGAAGACCCAGCACCCGGACATTATTGCGTCTCATGCGATTTTCAGCGTCGTCGGATTTTGCTACTAGATATTTTATCATATTTTGCAGTTCAGTGAGTTGATTAGCATGTTGTCCGGTTTGATCCTCGACCTCAGAAATCCGGTGCTCAGATTCTGAAAGGCGTCCCCGTATTTTATCGAGATCATTTCAGATAAGGTTGCACTCTTCTGCTAGGTGATCAATCCTCACTAGTACAGACGCCTTGCTGCTTTCAATAGCTGCCAGGATCATGGTTGTGTCCCCCGTTGAGGGCTGGGAGGTATGTGGGGTAGAGGGGTCCGCTGGGGAGCCCCCCTCCATAACCGCCAGCAGGTCCTGCAGTCGCTAGAGTAGGATGGAGTCCATGCTTGTGGTAAAGGCTGGGTTGATAATCTGTGGCTTGGGCTGTTGTTTGGCCGTGGCTCGCCTCTTTGGAGACATCAGCTAGCACCTCGCCGCAGGGACACTCACAGGCTTGCCGGGAGTGGTGATGCTATACAGTGGATTAACAATATTGGTGGATGTTGCTGGACCGGGGGGGCACCACAGTTCAGGAGAAAGCCGCCCCACTAAATGGCTATGAGGCAAAAAGTCGGCGGATGGGGGGTTACTATGTGGAGGTGCCAGGTACTGTGTAGATGGAGCAGAGGAGGTGGAAAGGTGATTCCTGGAGGAGGGGAAGGCACCACGCTCTATTTGGTGTCCCAGGCCATCCCCTTAATAAGGACTGCAGATGGCTCTCCCAGTACCATCAGTCACTGACCTTCCCAGAATGCGATCCAGATGTGAGGTGGGACGGGGAGACTAGGAGTGCCTGCAGCAGCTGCCACAGAGGAAATCAAGATGGCTGCCACATGCGGATCTGGGGGCCGTAGCTACAATCCGCCACGTGGATTGTGAGGGAATGTACTGTCCCTCTCCGGCGCAGCAGTCTGCCAGACTGAGGTTTCCTTGGGTTAGGGAGGCGCTGGAGTGGGAGCCAAGGGAGGGAAGAGGCTGCGGAGGCACGCCCGGAGTACCAATATGGCCGCCGTATGTCCCCAAAGCCTGGTGTTCTCCCAGGCTTCTCACCGCACGGCTGGGGATGGCCAATGGTTCATCCCGGGAACTGGAGCCACTGATGGCTGACCGGCAAGCAGCTCGGGTAGTCAGGAGGGCCCTTAGAAGTGCCGTGCGGGTGTAGCAAGATGGCCGCCGCTACCGGAGACTAGGCCGAAGCCGCAATGTGTCCCAGCGGCAGTCACCACACCTGGATCGCCGCTCCAACGGGTTCAAGCAGCAGGCTGGGGTTTGCAAAGCCCCGATGGTTGAGGTGTGGAGGAGAGAGGGCAGCTCAGGCAGAGATGCCCAGGATTAGTCTCAGGATGTCAGGAGCTCCGTCCGAGCACATCTGCTCAGCTCACCATCTGGCCATGCCCCCCTCGCCAAACAAGATTTTTAAGTGCCAAAGTTTGTTGCCATTCCACAAGCGGGTGCAATTTTGAAGCATGAAATGTTGGGTATCATTATCTTTCACATTATAGAAAAATGGGCTAACTTTACTGTTTTCTTATTTTTTAATTTAAAAAAAAAGTGATTTTTTTCCAAAAATAATTACGCTTGTAAGACCACTGCGCAAATACGGTGTGACAAAGTATTGCAATGACCACCATTTTATTCTCTAGGGTATTAGAAAAAAAATACAATGTTTGGGGGTTCTAAGTAATTTTATAGCAAAAAATATGATTTTAACTTGTAAACACCGAATCTTAAAAAGTGGCTTGGTCTTTAAGTGATTTCTTCAGTGAAGAAAACCATCTTGGGAATGAGCAGGACCAAGGTCTACAGAAAGAGACCACAGGTTAGATGAGAGGTTCCAGGTTCAGATTAGGCAAGACTGGATTGCTAATAAAATAAATAAAGCAATCAGTGAAATCTGAAAATTCTAAATAACCACAATAAACCAAATAATCAAATATGTGAATATACAAGTTGCTGCTCAAACACCATTAAGGCAATTTCACCACACCCCCAAAATTACATGCATATAGAAAGTGATGTAGCACAACTTAACTTAAAATTATATCAATGACTTAAAAATATTATACTATGGGCTTTGGCATTTTTAAGTGGTTGATCTAATCTTATATTAAGTTGTGCTACATCATTTTGCATATTTAAGGCTGGATAGCTCACATGGGGTCCAAATGAGGTGATGTCTAGAGGCTTTCACTCACTAGCCATGGGAACCCTGATAGGCCCCAAGCTAAGTAACCAAAACATGCCCATGAAATTATTGCCCAAACCAATAAGGAAAGGGTACACTACAGAAAGTCCCATTACATTATACTTCTCTGGTGTATGTCAGCAAGGTGGCAATCTAGGATCAAGTGAACTATAGTTGCTTGGTTGTTGCATTGCAGTGTGCTAAAAAATACTGGATACAAGGATAACCCTGTGACAAACTTGCAGCATTAATCCCTCCCATACATGGGCCATAATAAAAGTCTTTAACAGCACAGCGAGATTTAGTCTTCGTAAATACAGAGGATGCTATCATAGAATACAGAATGCATTAACAACATGCGAAGAGCTACAGGACAGAGGCATGACATCATACTATTTCTATGCCTGCCATACACATTCAGCCATCTTTGATGTGCCATGTGCAAATATCAACATTTTACGATTATATGCTGCATTTCAGATGACCATGCTAACTTATTATCTGTGAAAAAAAAAATAAAAAACTTACAACAAATTATCTGTGCATGAGCAAATATCCTCCACAGTTATGTAATTTTCAGACAGTTGTAATGTTATACTATCCCTTCAGCATGTTTCTGAAGACTTACTAAAACACTGTTTACACAAAGGCATTAGAAAATACTATATACGTTACATAACTAACCACAATTACACTAAGATAAAACACACCATTCTAAAGTAATCTTTCTAGGATCTACCACATTTTGCTAGTACACGTTAAAGTGGCATTAAACTCAAAACCACAAAATGTAATACATTGCAGCTTATCATTTACTAGATGCAGTGACTGCATTTGTTTTCTAGGACAGCAGCATTGTCAGTTTGAGGGGAAGGGGAGTGTTAGATGTACAGATTTAGATACACTAACAAATTGAAGCCAAACTCCAGCTAACACTTTTTAAGCAGTTACAGCAACAGTTGTTTTTCATTTTGGGATAAAGGATGATCATTGTAAGCACCCCCGTTAGTGTTAAACGGTTTGTTTCAACCCTCTACATCTGCAGGACAGCTTGTTCTTTTGAAAAACAACAGACGTAATGGCTGGATCACCAGGTGAAAATAAAGGAAAGACAGCATAAAAAACAAAACAAATGCAGTCATCACATCTAAGAATTGATAAGCTGCAAAATTATAAATATTTACTTTTTGGGTTGAATACCATTTTAAATCTGCTGTTGCTAGTTTTAAAAGATAAAAAGCTTCCAGGAAGTCAAAGTAGATGTGCCAATTGCAGAACATCTTTCAGCAAGGGTCTTTTGTCAACGTAGCAATTCGGCAGAGCAGGCAACGAGACAGGTAAGTATTGTTTGCTTGCTTAGGAGAGAGACCTTCTTTTCAACACTTAAAAATTGTGACAGAGTAGCTTTAAACATTTTTTTTTTAACTTGGACTTCTATACTTACCATTCCAGTCCATAGAAGTATTAAAACAGAAAACAGTATTCCATATAATCCAGCCACCCAGCCTTGGTTACATTTGACCTGCACGCTAAAAAAATGTATATGTTTTGATGTATGGATTCTGAGGAACTGTGCAAAAGTGGTCTGGATGCCCTGTAACACACTAGTGAAAGGATAGTGATCAGAGGAAATGATTATGTGTCCCAGAGATGAATAGCACAGAATGAACACAATCCCTATGAGCTGCAAAGAAAAAAGAAAAAGGAATATAGTTTAAATACCCATGATGCTTATTTTTCTATTATTTATTTATTTATTTTTTACAGAAACTTACATATCGTCGTCAATTTACGCATTGCTTTATGTTTATATTGTACATTCACATCAGTCCCGGCCCTCAAGAAGCTTACAATCTAAGGTCCCCAACTCACATTCATATCCTAGTGCCAATTTAGACAGGAGCCAATTAACCTACCAGCATGTCTTTGAAGTGTGGGAGGAAACCGGAGTACCTGGAGGAAACCCACGCAGGCATATGGATAACATGCAAACTCCAAGCAGGTAGTGTCATGGTTGGGATTCGAACCAGCGACCCTAGTGCTGTCAAGTTCAACTTCTGCAGCTGTGGTCCAGGGGAACCGTACAATTATTGCCAATGTAGCCATACAGGAGATCCCCAAGGGCAGTTGGCTTAAAGTGGTTGTAAAGGCAGAAGGTTTTTTTTATCTTAATGCATTAAGATAAAAAAATATTCTGTGTGCAGCAACCCTCCTAATACTTACCTGAGCCCCATTTCGATTCAGCGATGTGCACAAGTGCTTCGGCCGTCTAGGACTCTCCCTCCTGATTGGCTGAGACACAGCAGTGGGGCCATTGGTTCCCACTGCTGTCAGTTACAGTGGCAGCCCCTCCATAAGGCCCTGAGCCCTCCCAGTTGTGTGACATTAGCAAATTAATATTCACTATTGTTTTCCTGATTCTCCTCCCGGCCAATCAGGAAGCGGGTCCTGAGACCCGATTGGCCAGGAGTCTTAGGACTCCTGGCCAATCGGGTCTCAGGACCCACTGCCTGTTCAGCCAGGAGGAGAAGCAAGGGCCCCGGAGCGAGGAGTAGCTGGGGCGAGGAGCAGCAGCCCTACCCCTGATCCTTGTCATCTGCCTCCTAAGGTAAGGAGGCCTCTGATCGCCGCCTTCCATCTCCTGCGCAGGGGGGGTGGCGTTGGTTCGCCGCTCCCTCCCAAAACATTGAGCACCAGCCGCCACTGGTCAGTAAGCCAACGAGGAGAGAGAGGGGGTGGGGCCAAACCGTGGCTCCGTATCTAAATGGACACACAGAGCAGTGGCTTAGCTCGGGTGTGCCCATAGCAAGCTGCTTGCTGTGGGGACACTCGGGCAGGAGGGAGGGGTCAGGAGCGCTGGGGAGGGACCCGAGAAGAGGAGGATCCAGCCTGCTCTGTGCAAAACCAACTGCACAGAGCAGGTAAGTATAACATGTTTGTTACTTTTAAGGAAAAAAAAAAAGGAGACCTTAGTATCACTTTAATTCTCGGGATCAATAATACAGTATCTCACAAAAGTGAGTACACCCCTCACATTTTTGTAAATATTTTATTATATCTTTTCATGTGACAACACAGGATGTCTCCAACATACAAGGCGACCTCAATGCACTGTTTAATTGGGCTACTATTTGGCAAATGAGGTTTAATGTAGGTCAATGTAAAGTTATGCACTTGGGGGGCTAAGAATATGCATGCATCATACATACTAGGGGGAGTACAACTGGGGGAATCCATAGTAGAACAACAGAAAAATAGATATGGCGCTGGTTCCTAAGGTCTCTGTCGTCATTTGTTTTAAAATCCTTGCAGCCTAGCAGCCATGATTCGATCCTAGAGAGAGAGCTGTGACAGAAGTGGACTAGAATCGGCTGAGGGGCGCTTCGGGTGCAGGAATATTGGGGGTGCTCACAATATGATTACTGTAGAATATCATGGAGCCATTGGACAACAATTCTGAAAAAACGAATGATGTTTATTGCTCACAGTTTAAAAACCAGATAGCTGGTCCCTTAACCCAGGCTGGATGGTTGAGGCGGTCCCCAGTTGGAGGGGTCCCTGGGCCGGTGGATCGCTGGGGCTGGGGGGATGTGGACGGAGCTGTCACTGCTGCAGGGAGGGCAGCTGGATGGTCCTGGCGGTCTGTTGGAGGAGCCGGTATCCTGATGCGGGCAAACAGAAGATCTCTGAAAGCCGGCAGTGTATAGGGTGGGCGGAGCATCGGCGGGACTCATGGTGACATCACTCCCACGGGCCCGCCGTGCATGGCTGTGCGGAGAGTGGACAGCTGGGAGAGAGACAGCTCTGGTGGTGGATCCCATCACGCTGACATGTCATACCGCCACGCGGCTCCTCCAACAGACCGCCAGGACTGTCCAGCTGCCATCCCTGCAGCAGTGACAGCTCCTTTCCCATCCATCCCGGCCCTAGCGATCCACTGGCCCAGGGACCCCTCCAACTGGGGACCACCATCCAGCCGGTGCCACTGCGTGCAACTGATCACAGCTGGGTTAAGGGACCAGCTATCTGGTTTTTAAACTATGATATTCTACAGTAATCATATTGTGAGCAGCCCCAATATTCCTGCACCTGAAGCTCAGCCAATTCGAGTCCATAGTAGAGAAGGGTTTTGGTAGATCATAAGTTTAATAATGGCATGCAATGCCAAGCTGCGGTTTCCAAAGCGAGTAAAATCCTTTCTTGTATTAAGAGAGGTATGGACTCCGGAGAGAGAGATATCATTTTGCCCCTGTACAAATCATTAGTAAGACCTTATCTGCAATATACAGTTGAGTTTTGGGCACCAGTTCTCAAAAAGGATATCGGGGAACTGGAGAAAGTGCAGAGAGGGACAACCAAACTAATAAGAGGTATGGAGGAGCTCAGCTATGAGGAAAGATTAGAGGAGCTGAATTTATGAATTTATTTTCTTTTGAGAAGAGGAGATTAACCACTTGCTTTCTGGGCACTTAAACATCCCTCCTGCCCAGACCAATTTTCGGCTTTCGGCGCTGTCGCATTGCATTTGAATGACAATTGCGTGGTCGTGCGACGCTGTACCCAAACAAAAATGTTATCATTTTTCCCCACAAATAGAGCTTTGTTTTGGTGGTATTTGATCACTGATTTAAAAAAAAGAACAATATTTTTTACTATTTGCTATAATAAATATCCAAAAAAAAAAGTTTTGGCCGATATGTATTCTTCTACATATTTTTGATAAAAAAAATCGCAATCGGCGTATATTGATTGGTTTGCGTAAAAGTTATCGCGTCTACAAACTGTGGGAATTGATTTATGGTGTTTTTTTATCTATTTATTTTTTTTACTACTAATGGCGGTGATCTGCGGTTTTTATCGGGACTGCGATATTGCAGCGGACATGACACTTGACACTTTTTTGGGACCAATGACACTTATACAGCGATCAGAAATTTAAATAGCCACTGATCAGGGGCGTTGCCAGGGGGTGGCTATCAGGGCTTCAGCCCCGAATGTCACGCCCACAGCCCGAGTCTCCAGAGGGGTGCCTAACGGCGGGCAGGCGTCTTGACAGAGCCGCGGGCGGGCGACTTGACAGAGCCGCGGGCGGGCGACCTGACAGAGCCGCGGGCGGGCGACCTGACAGAGCCGCGGGCGAGCGGCTTCATAAAGCCGCAAGCGGGCTGCTTTACAGATCCGCGAGTGGCCTGCACATTGCAGAAAGGAGCTGAGAACGAGTGGGGCGTTTGAGCAGAGATGACATCATCTCTCTCTGCCCATCCCACATCACCGCTCTTCCGCCAGTCACTGCCCGCACTGTGGAGGAGAGTAGAGGATCCTCTCTCTCCACAGCCCCGTGAGTGCCGGACCTGAGGGGGGGCTGTCAGAGCCGTGACTCCCGCGGCGGGGGGAGCATGTGCTCTGTACTGGCTGCATACTGTGATACTGGCTCTGTACTGGCTGCATACTGTGATACTGGCTCTGTACTGGCTGCATACTGTGATGGTGGCTCTGTGCTAGCTGCATACTGTGATACTGGCTGCATACTGTGATACTGGCTCAGTCTGGCTGCATACTGTGATACTGGCTCTGTACTGGCTGCATACTGTGATACTGGCTCATAGTGTCATACGTC
>BLSH010054920.1:696572-717963 GCA_018402905.1 Glandirana rugosa | reverse complement strand
CGCGTAGCGCCACTAGCCACCACACCCCCCAGTCAGACTGGGGGGCGTTACGGCTAGAGCCATTTCACGAAGCTAGGCTTCGTGAAATGGTACACTGGTCGGCACTGGTTAGTGCCGACCAGTGTCACATTATGTCCTTTCGGCAAATAGCCGAAAGGACATGAGTCCAGACGTCTGGACTACTCCCCTCTCGGCTAGCCGACGTAGGGACTGTCCCTCCCAAACACGACTACTAAATAGTCGTGTCGGGAGGGAGCCTAGTGGTGGGATCTGGTGGTCCCTCGGACGGGTCCCTGGTGGTAACTACACGGGTGGGTCCTGGTGGTCCCTCGGCTGGTCCCTGGTGGTTGGTCACATGGTAAAGTGCTTCGGATCGAAGCACTTTACCGAGATCGGCATTGCGGGGGGTCAGACTGACCCCCCACACCACCGATCACCGCGATGCGCGCCCCCCGGGCGTGCGGCGGCTTGTTATCCTGAGGACGTCATATGACGTCCAGTCAGGATAACTCAGCCACTTCCCGGCCGTCATTCTGCATACGGCGGTCGGGAAGTGGTTAAAGACAAAGCTAAATTCCTATACATCAAAAAGTCCGGAAAATTAGACTAAAAATACCGCTACCAAAGGAATCGTGTGATAATCTGATCGTGTATACCAGGCTTTACGTTTTTATTTTTAGTCGGGTGGGCGGGGTTAAGGATGGGGTCGAGGGCGGGGTTGGGGGGCGCCGTTAGGTAGGCTGTACGGGGCCCCATGATTTCTAACAGCGGCCCTGGTCGCTGTTGTTGCTGTCCTTTCGCCATTTGTACATATAGGATATAATAGGAATAGGATGAGAGTGTGCCCTTCTTTTGTAATTGTAAGTAGTAAGTGCACTGGTGAAGAATGGGAAAATCATGTCTTTCAGCCCCTTGATTCAACACCAGCCTCGGCGCGCCTTGTATGGCTATGGTGTCTGGGGCAGGGATTACAAAAGTTGAATGCAGAAACGTTTTAGGTTATGCAAGTAGTGAAGTACTAAAGCATAAACCCTTCCCTGGCATCACTACAATTTTATACTACTAAAAAAGACAATGGATGATTGGATAGCCATATTAAAAAATCTCTCCAGAAATTCCCCACAACCTGGGTCTTCAAATTGATATTCCTTTAGTTGCAACTAGAGATGGGCCGAACACCCCCTGTTCGGTTTGCAGCAAAACTCCCGAACAGGGGAAAAGTTCTGACCCAAATGGCAAACCCCATTGAAGTCTATGGGAGCCAAACAGGAAAAATCAAAAGTGCCCATTTTGAAGGCTTATATGCAAGTGATTGGCCATAAAAGGGGTATTTGGGTCCGGGTACTGCCCTGGGGGACACGTATCAATGCAACATTTTTTTTAAACAAATGTTTTTAAAGGAGCAGTGATTTTAATGATGCTTGAAGTGCAACAATAAAAATGAAGAATTCCTTTAAATATAGTGCATGGGGGTCCCCTTGGTCTGCCTGTAAAGTGGAACATCTGTAGCATGTATAGAACATGCTGCAGCAAAAATGACATTTCTAAAGAAAAAAAAAGAATTAAATCACATTCTCCTGAACCATGCCAGGCCACATTCCCTCAACATGGGGGGGTACTTTGGGGCACCTTGTCCCCATGTTGATGGGGACAAGGGTCTCTTCTTTACAACCCTGGGCTGTGGTTGTGGGGGTCTGTGGGCAGGGGGCTTCCACCGGAACCGCCCGGAACCTGAAAAAGGAAAAAAAAAACGCTCCACACTCATTGACGGCTGACTGCCAAATGCCTCCTCTGCCGTTTGACAGTTCTTATATAGGTAAGAGCGGGGCCACCTGGCGACATCACCTGATGGCACCACCTCTTTGTGATGTCACTGACCCAGCATGCACTGGTCGTTACATCACAAGAGGGTGGTGCCACTAGGTGACGTTGCCAGGTTGCCCCACCCTTACCAATATAAGAATTGTCAAATGGCAAGCCAGCCATTCAGCGGTTTGCCTTCATGACGGGCGCAGTGATTTTTTTTTCGGGCCTGGCGGTGTGGCGTGATTGACGATAAATTTACATCGGGGGACACAGTTTTTTATTTTTTAAAAAAAGGAATGGTCAAAAACGGTGTGCGTGTTTTTATTACTTTTTTGACACTTTTTTGGTGAATGGGTAGGGTACTTTGTACCCCATACTCATTCACATGGTGGGGGGCCGGGATCTGGGGGCCCCCTTGTTAAAGAGGGCTTTCAGATTCCGATAAGCCCCCCGCCCACAGACCCCCACAATCAACACCCAGGGTTGTGGGGAAGAGACCCTTTTGCCCATCAATATGGGGACAATGTGCTTTAGCCTCAAAGCAACCCCCATGTTGAGGGCATGTGGCCTGGTATGGTTCAGGAGAGGGGGGCGCTCGCTTGTCTCCCCCCTTTCCTGACCTGCCAGGCTGCGTGCTTGGATAAGGGCCTGATATGTATTTGGGGGGGGGGCACGCCTTTTTTTAAAATAATTTTCCCAGCTCGGCTCCTTAGCAACCAGCTTTTACTACGCCCTGATTGGGCAAAGCAGAAAGCACTACAGTACAGTGCATTGCATTGGTGGGTGTTTGGTTGTTCCCTGAACGATGTGAACAGCCAATGATTGGGCCGAACCGTTCACCCAACACTAGTTGCATCAGTACTACTATTCCCTGACCTAGATTGTTGTGGGAAACAGGAAGATATAACAATCCTTAATCATCTGTTTGCAAATATTTACAAAATCACCACTTCATTTAGTCCCTGCTTTTTTGCTTTCAAAATGTAGGCCTGGTTCGCACCGATCCGTTTTTTTGTGTGTTTTGGAATGCACTTTAAAAATGCATGTGTCATAAAAATACATTAAATATAATGACGCCATTCACATATGTGCACTGCGTTGGTAAAAATGAGGCATGTCTGATTTTCTCTGCATTTTAATGCACTGTGAAGCCCAATAAAATAACAAAAATGTATACTACGAAAATGCCCAAAAAACGCCCAAAAACAGGCACAGACAAATATGAACTCAGCCTAAAAGGAATGCATTAAATTGACTTTTTTTTTAAAAAAAAAATCTTAATGCTCTTTGCTTAGATAAAATGCCCCCTAACTGAAGCTTAGATTAAGAATTGGGATCTAAATTTTCCTTTCAACAGTAGCAATGGACAATATATTGGGCAAAAAAAAACTATCCACTGTTTTCTGTTAATCGGCATAACGAGGATAAATATGTAGCAAAAAAACTTACCTTTTCATAATCAGCTATCAAGCTGAAATTTATGAATAGTCTGAAAAATCCTCTCTGAAGATGATCAATAAGGTCAACAACAAACATGAAATAGTAGAACCGACTGATGAAATAACACAGGCTGACCACGATTATTGATGCCTGCATAACATAAATGTTTTTAAATGTTACAGTTAGTCAGGTTGAACCAACAGAAAAGAAACAAATAGAAAACCTCCATATACAGAATCCTATACTCACAGGGTCCCCCGCTGATGCTCATGGCTCCTCCCCCCTGATGAGTGCCCCCATAGCAAGTTGCTTGCTATGGGGGCACTCATGCAGGCTTCTTCCAGAGCCACAGTCTGTGTGTCCATTGACACACAGTGTGGCTCGGCCCCACCCCCTGCTCCCTCCTACCTGGCTGTGACTGACAGCAGCAGAAGCCAATGGCTCTCGCTGGTGCCTCTGAGTCAGTGAGGAGAGAGAGAGCAGCGATGCTGCTGTTGCACACAGCGCTGCATCAACATCGGGCTTAGGTAAGTATAGGGGGGCTGCATGCAAAAGGTTTTTTAGATTAAAAAAAAAAAAACAACCTGCCTTTATAACCACTTTAAAACTCCTTTCCTCCAGACATAAAGTGTGCCACTTGACCTCTGTAATGACCTGAAAGTGAATAACTCTACACCAAGTTCCCTACCACTTATGGACCACATATATATTTATATATGGTGATCAAATATCCCCTTAAGGACTTCTTTTCAGGAGAGAATACATTTAGTTTAGCTTGAGCTCCTCCATGTCTCTCATTGGTTGCCCTTCTCTGCACTTTCTCTAGTTCTATATTTTGTGAACTAGTGTCCAAAACCAAACTGCA
Organism: Glandirana rugosa; assembly: GCA_018402905.1. Lineage (NCBI taxonomy): Eukaryota > Metazoa > Chordata > Amphibia > Anura > Ranidae > Glandirana > Glandirana rugosa. Next base: position 713,852 of record BLSH010054920.1, on the reverse strand, counting down.
TATTCCAGATGTATAATGTTTATTGAGAACTAACGTTTTAAAACCTAGCTGTGAAGGGAAAATCTCCCCAATGAGAATATAGCCGACATCAGTGTGAAAACTGAAGTGCAGCACCAAGATTTTAGAATTCGAAATGTACATATGCCAGTCTGCCATATAGCTGACAACCTCTCTATTCTAACTAGGTCTTCTTGTAAAGCTGTTGTCAAGTTATTGTCCTACTTAGCTTTGTATCATCAGCAAACACAGAGATTTAACTATTTATTCCAACCTCTATATCATTTATGAACAGGTTAAACAGAATTAGATCGACCTAGAACAAAGCCCTGGGGCATCCAGCTCATCAGTCCAGACCATTCAGAGAATATGCCATTAATCACTACTGTCTGGACCTGCTCCTGTAGCCAGTTTTCTATCAAGGTACATATGATATCATCAATGCCAAAGACCCAAATTTGTAAATTTAAAGTGGATGTAAACCCACCACCCACCCAGTATAAACTAATGACACAGTATTAATGTATATATACATGCAAGCCTCCTTCATATATCCCTACCTTTCAAAATGTCCTTCCTGTAAGCCAGGGGTAGGCAACCTGGGGCCCTCCAGCTGTTGAAGAACTACAAGTCCCATCATGCCTCTGGGAGTAATTGTAACTGCCAGGCTTGCAATGCCTCATGGGAAATGTAGTTCCACAACAGCTGGAGGGCTACTGGTTGCCTACCCCTGCTGTAAGCACTAGCAGCTCTGTAAAACTCTGAAATCAGAGGGTGTCTGTGTTTGATGGAGTTTGGTGGGTGGAGTTGTGATGTCACAAGCCTCCCCACCCACCTCTATACTAAGACGTTGAGGAGGGAGCGGGGAGTGCAAAACTTTCTCTGCTGTGTGAAGGAGATAAGCAAATTTCTTGTCACTCAGAGCAAGGGGCGGATCTACTGTGTATTTCCCTGTTAGTCGGACTTTCTCTTCCTGAAAAAAGATAAGCTCATTACTCACAGTTGGATTAACACTTTGTGGCAAGACTGGGCACAGATGATATGACATGCTATACTCTACCAGGCATGTGTGAGGTATATACAGACTTAGGAAAATCTGATTAACCACTGTGCCGCTTTAAATGACAATTGCGCGGTCGTGCGACGATGTACCCAAACAAAATTTATGTCCTTTTTTTCCTCATAAATAGTGTTTTCTTTTGGTGGTATTTGATCACAAAGAGCGAAGATTTTGCAAAAAAAAAAAAACCTATATTTCTTACTTTTTGCTATAATACATATCAATAAATAAAAAAAAACAAATCTATTTATCAGTTTTGGCTAATATATATTCTTCCTCATATTTTTGGTAAAAAAATAAAAAAAAAATCGCAATCGGCGTTTACGGATTGTTTTGTGCAAAAGTTGCCGCGTTTACGAACGATGAGAATTCATTGATGGGGTTTTTATTTATTTATTTTTACTAGTAATGGCGGCAATCTGCGATTTTTAGCGGGACTGCGATATTGCGGCAGACATGTTGGACCATTTTGACACTTTTTTGGGACCATTGATATTTATACAGCGATCAGTGCTATGAAAATGCACTGATTACTGTGTAAATGTCAGGGGCAGGGAAGGGGTTAGCACTAGGGGGCAATCAAAGGGTTAACTGTGTTCCCTGGGATGTGTTACTAACTGTGTGGTGGCTGGGCTGAGTGGGGGGAGGAGAGTGACCATATACAGGAAGCCTACACTCACACTCCTTCCCCCCTGTCAGAATGGAAATCCATGTGTTTACATACACGGATCCTGTTCTGTCACTGCGGGGGAGCGATTGCGGGTAGCCAGCGGACATCCAGTCCGCCCTACCCGATCCCTGGCTCCCTCATAACACAGGGAGCGCGCAAGGTGAGGTCAGGTGACGGCTATCGAGCCGATATCGAGCCGCCAATCCACGGCGGAAGGTCGGCAACTGGTTAAAGACAATTAACCTACAGGTCTAAGTTTTGGTTGTGTGAGCATCCAGAAGAAGAGCACACAAACGTGGAAAATACATATGTTCTATGCATATAAGGCCCTTAGTGAGTACTGAAACCAGAACTTCACTCAATAATGCCTAACTCCTTAGACACCATGCTGCCATTGTTTTTGATTTGGTTGGTACAGTGATAAAGGCAGTAATAGCAGAGGTGCCAAGCTGCAAACAAGCAAAGTAAGCCATGTAGCTCAAAACTGCTTGCTGTTTTTAAATTATTTTATTAACACAGGAGCACAAGTTTAATTCAGAAGCAGGAATTTTAGTCTGATTAGTAATTGTATATTAATTGGATGTCACTGTACTCGGATCTTGAATATGAATTGATGAACATGTGAATGTTATTTACTGTATGCTGTCCCACTAACAGTTTTTGCAAGCCAGAGGGTTTTAGATCAACTTGTCTAAAGGTACAGAAGAAAATATCAGTGCATGGCATACCTCTAAACAGTTCCATATGTCTTGAAAGTAGGTTTTGATGCTTTTCTGAATAACAGTACTCAGTTGTATGCAGAAAGAAACAAGTATCATAGAAAGAAATACCATCTGTCAATAGAAAAATGTTTATATTTTTTTCAACATTATTTTTTTTTCTTTTGAACAAATTACATTATATTCCAGTTCCGTGCACACAAATATTTATATTAATGGTTTTGCAGCGCATTCGAACATCATGTAATAACATAAAAGTGCACAATGTCAGACTGTCATAAAAGTGTCCCTTTAAAATGTTTAAAAAAATCCATAGGCCCAACAGTCCTACTTAGGACCCATTTGTGGGTGTCAGCAACAACTTAGCTGCTTGCAAACCCCTTCCCTCCCCTCTACGCAGTATTTTTTGTTTTATTTATTTATATTTGGCTTTCCTTTAATTCATGATGATCTATATTTGTTTTCTGCTAGGTTAAAAAAAATTGGGTCGGGGTTTAATGTTTCAGTGTTCCAGGGTTATATTTTTTTTATTTTCTGCCACTAGGATTTTTCTTCTTATTTCGGGTGCACAACCTACACTTGTTGCTGTCCTTGCTGTTGCTGCCCTTTGTTTGCAGCATGTCACTGCATACGTGTGCCGCAAAACGGTATGCACCAAAGCACTGCATATTTGTCCCTATATCCCTAGCTGCTATTACATTTAGGCAATCTCATGTAGGCTTAAAATAATTGACAGGGGTTCTGCAATAAGAATTGTAGTAAGGTAGTAGTGGGTGAGCAGGTTTTCTATAAATCAACCTTAGTAAAACCCCATACACACTATTAGATTTTCTGCAGATTTTTGTTTTCAGATTTACCAAAACCATGTAGTGCAAGGGCCTGCCTGATTGCATACAAATTGAAACTCTTAAGGTTTGACCTCATATTATATGTTTTGGTAAATCTGAAGACCAAGGCACATTCTTTCAAAATAGTTCATGCAGTCGATGATCGAGAACATTTTCCAACAAGCCCAATGAAGCAGAAGTGTCCAGATGGATCAAAATTCATCCGATCCCTGTTGAATCATTTATGGCCAGCTTTACAAACACACATAAATTGTGGCACACAGAGCCATTTAAAAACAAACAAAAACTGTCATTATTAGAGCTGAACGAACCCGGACTGTAAAGTTCGGGTTCGTACCGGACTTGGGTGTCCGTGTCCTGAACCTGAACCCGGACATTTGAGGAAAAGTCCAGGTTTGGGTATTTTTTTGCGCCTGTTGAATAGCTGCAGGGCAGCCAATCAACAAGCGTTTCACTCGTTTGCCCTTAGAAGCCATCACAGCCATGCCTACTAATGGCATGGCTGTGACTGGCCAGTGCATCATGTGACCCAGCCTCTATATAAGCTGGAGTCACGTAGTGCTGCATGTCACATCATCTCATACTAGTGAAGGGAGAGGATGCTGCTGCTGCTGTGAGGGACAGATTAGCTTTAGAAAATCATCTCATACTAGTGTAGGGAGAGGATGCTGCTGCTGCGAGGGACAGATTAGCTTTAGAAAATCATCTCATACTAGTGTAGGGAGAGGATGCTGCTGCTGCTGCTGTGAGGGACAGATTAGCTTTAGAAAATCAGCAATTTATTGGTGGGTGGGTGCTAGAGGAGATTTTTGTTTGCTAGAGTAAATTTTGTTGCTAAGCAAAGTGCCTCATATAAAACCTAAGCAATTTTTTGTTTGCCAAGCAAAGTGCCTCATATAAAACCTAAGCATTTCTTGCACAAAATTAAAAAGTGTGTCTACATTGCTGGTTTAAAAAAAAAAAATTCTAAATGCTACATTTGTGGCCAGCGGTGCATTTCTTGCACAAAAATAAAAAGTGCATCTACATTGCTAGTTTAAAAAAAAAAAATCTAAATACTATATTTGCGGCCAGTGGTGCATTTCTTGCGCAAAAATAAAAAGTGCGTCTACATTGCTAGTTTAAAAAAAATATATAAATACTAAATTTGTGGCCAGCGGTGCATTTCTTGCACAAAAATAAAAAGTGCGTCAACATTGCTGGTTTAAAAAATATATATATATTCTAAATACTACATTTGCAGCCAGCGGTGCATTTCTTGCACAAAAATAAAAAGTGCGTCTACATTGCTGGTTTAAAAGAAAAAAAAATTCTAAATACTACATTTGAGGCTAGCGCTGCATTTCTTGCACAAAAATAAAAAGTGCGTCTACATTGCTAGTTTAAAAAAAAATTCTAAATACTACATTTGCGGCCAGCGGTGCATTTCTTGCACAAAAATAAAAAGTGCGTCTACATTGCTGGTTTAAAAGAAAAAAAAATTCTAAATACTACATTTGCGGCTAGTGCTGCATTTCTTGCACAAAAATAAAAAGTGCGTCTACATTGCTGGTTTAAAAAAAAAAATCTAAATACTACATTTGCGGCCAGCGGTGCATTTCTTGCACAAAAATAAAAAGTGCGTCTACACTGCTGGTTTAAAAAAAAAAATTCTAAATGCTACATTTGTGGCCAGCGGTGCATTTCTTGCACAAAAATAAAAAGTACGTCTACATTGCTAGTTTAAAAAAAATATATAAATACTACATTTGCGGCCAGTGGTGCATTTCTTGCACAAAAATAAAAAGTGCGTCTACATTGCTGGTTTAAAAAAAATATATATATTCTAAATACTACATTTGCGGCCAGCGGTGCATTTCTTGCACAAAAATAAAAAGTGCGTCTACATTGCTGGTTTAAAAGAAAAAAAAATTCTAAATACTACATTTGCGGCTAGCGCTGCATTTCTTGCACAAAAATAAAAAGTGCGTCTACATTGCTGGTTTAAAAAAAAAATTCTAAATACTACATTTGCGGCCAGCGGTGCATTTCTTGCACAAAAATAAAAAGTGCGTCTACATTGCTGGTTTAAAAAAAAAAAATCTAAATACTACATTTGCGGCCAGCGCTGCATTTCTTGCACAAAAATAAAAAGTGCGTCTACATTGCTGGTTTAAAAAAAAAAAATTCTAAATACTACATTTGCGGCCAGCGGTGCATTTCTTGCACAAAAATAAAAAGTGCGTCTACATTGCTGGTTTAAAAAAAAAATATTCTAAACACTACATTTGTGGCCAGCAGTGCATTTCTTGCACAAAAATAAAAAGTGCATCTACATTGCTGGTTTAAAAAAAAAAAAAAATAGTGCTACATAGTACATTTGCACCTTGCTGTGCATTTCTTGCACAAAATTAAAAAGTGCATCGACATTGCTGGTTTAAAAAAATAAATAAATAAATAGTGCTACATAGTACATTTGCACCTTGCTGTGCATTTCTTGCACAAAATTAAAAACTGCGTCTACATTGCTGGTTTAAAAAAAAAGAATAATAAATAGTGCTACATAGTATATTTGCACCTTGCTGTGCATTTCTTACACAAAATTAAAAAGTGCGTCGACAATGCTGGTTTAAAAAAAAAAATAGTGCTACATAGTACATTTGCACCTTGCTGTGCATTTTGTGCGCTGCAGCGGAACTTCGGCCTTCCCGCTCACCGCCTCCTATGCGACGTGCCCACAAGGTGGAACTCCACCTTGCACATGCTGGAGAGACTGTGCGAGCAGCAGCAGGCAATAGTGAAGTTTCAGCTGCAGCACGCACGGGTCAGTCGCTCTGCGGAACAGCACCACTTCACCACCAACGAGTAGTGAAGCGAGACCTGTGTCCTCAACCTCCTACTCCACATCCACCTCCTCCTCCATTTTTTATTTTTTTATGTTATTTCCCTATCCACATTCGTTTGCAGGGCACTTATCCTACTCTTACCCCCATTTTGCTTCCTTTTGCAGCCCTCCAGGACTTTTTTAGAGCCATTTTAGTGCCCAAAAGTTCGGGTCACCATTGACTTCAATGGGGTTTGGGGTTAAGTTCGGGGCTGAACTTGAACTTTTTCGCGAAGTTCGGCCGAACCAGCCGAACCCGAACATCCAGGTGTCCGCTCAACTCTAGTCATTATATGTGCTTTTCTGTACACAGAATATACACAGAGAGCCAACACATTGTCTGCTACTATCTTTCCACAAGATGTGTAAACAGAAAAATAGAAATACATTTTAGGAAATGTCATCTCACTGTGATTAAGGCCTCTTGCACACTGGTCATTTTTATGGCTTATGCTCTCTGCAGCTCAAAAAAAAGCTGCCTTTACCAGCACTTGAGCTTTTATTTCTATGCCTAAAAGCTTGAAGAAGCTTGTGCTTTTTGGTGCTCTTTTGAGAGTTTTTATTGAGCTTTTTTGTCACAAACCCTCCCCTCATTTTTCCGTTTTTGCTTTGAGCTTTTTCTAAATACTTTGTGTTTTTTCGCACGTTTTGGGCAGTTAGGCATCTTTTCTGCTGGAAAGCTCCTCTCAAAAAGTGAGTTTGGTGGGTTTTTTTTTCTGCCTGTAAGTGCATATGCCTGTAACCTCCTGAAAAAAATAAGGGTTTATTTACTATATGGCTCAGTACCACAAATGTGCGCCTGAGCGCTATTTAGTGACGAAAAAAAGCAAATGGCGCTAAATAGCGCTAAAACAGTACATCATCACAATAGCGCCGGCGGCAAAAATACTCTCAAACTCAAATTCACTATAGCGCCCAGGCAACAGATAGCGCCCAAATCCTTACTCCAGTCAGGACCTGGAGAAGTGCACATGGAAATAATGTTTAGAGCATGATATAATCACCTAAATTGTACATATACAATAGATATGCGGTATATTGTTTAAAGATAATCTGCCCTGTAAACTGTGTGAAAAAGTGATTTCTAGGCTGAAATATGTTAAAAAGCCTGAGAAGAGATAAATTCCCCGTCTTTTTAAAATTAGGTGCACAGCACAGCTGAGCACAACTGAGCATGCTCAGACTTGAAACTGCTCTAAATTTTATTCCTAGGGAGTAATTACAGGGCGATATAGTAAATACCAAAACGAGCACTGTTTTAAAGAGTTTTTTGGGAGTGAAAGTTGGAGTTATGTAGCCCAATGCAATTTTCAACCATTCATTCTAATGCTACAATTGTAACTTCCCCAAAGAAATCCTTTTCATGTTGAGATGAAATGTATCTTTCTCTCAAAGAAACTGTCCTTGCAACAATGTTGCAATTTCATAATCTATTTTGCTTTTAAGAATTGTAGAATGTGAAATCTTTTCATGTTTTGGTAAAATAATTTTTTTTCTCTGTCACTTTCACTTGTTGATATTGTGACGTTATGTGAGGTGTGATAGTGGACACGCGTTATTTGTCACCTCGCATGTGTTCACTTGGAGAGGACTGGTGAGAGTTCGAGTCAGGTTTTGCCAGTGACCGTGGCAGGGCTGGTTCCGCCCAGAGTTTCTGGTCCTCACAGATCCCTCTCCAGCTGCATATAACGACCAGGAAGAGATCTGAGAGGAGCTCACCCTGGGAGTCAGTAAGCTAGGCTGAGGGAGCTAAGAGCATAAGTTTGGTTGCTCTAAAAACTGCAAAAAGGTAAAGGTTTGCATTTGTTTGTTCGAAGGTGTCAGGGACAAGCCCGACATCGTATAGAGAGGTATCGTGTCTGTAATAGTTTAGCGCCAGATGGCAAGGTTTTGTTTTTGCTGTTTTTGTTTGTTTTAAAACCTGCAACCTTTTACCAAAATAAACCTGACAACCAGCCAGATTTTTAGAAAGTTTTTCCTACAGGCTGCCTTCTTCCCAGGAAAGGTGATCCACACAAGCTAATCTCCCACAGGTGGTGGAGTTAGGGTTGCGACATCATCCCCTCAATCCAGGACACATATTAATTAGACAGGTTCTGTGGTTCATTAAGGTGGTAATTAAACTCATTTGGTGCCTTCTCTGCATTAAATTAGCCTCAGAACCTGTGTAATTAATATGTGTCCTGGATTAAAGGGATGATGTGGCAACCCTAGGTGGAGTTCAGTGAGGCAACTTTCCAAGATGGAGGAAATGTTGAAGGCCCTGCTGCAAGCCAATGCAACCCAGCCAGGTTGCAGTGGCCACTGCAGCACAACAGGCAGATCAGCTGGAAACCAACCACCAGGTCGCAGAGGCTGCTGCAGCACAACAGGCGATAGGCAACTCGGCAGGCCATTGCAGCTCAGCCGCAAACCAACCTCTGGGTCACAGAGGCCGCTGCAGCTCAGCGGGGAGGAAAGTCGCTGGGCTATCGCAGCACAACAGGAGATGAACCGACAGTTTGCGGGGGCCCTCCTGGAGTAAACGAAGGGGCCTGCACCTCCTGTGACAATGGAACCAAAGTTGGTACGTGCTTCTTACCACATGCAGAAGATAACACCTGCAGATGACGTGGAGGCATACCTCATGACCTTTGATAGAGTTGCTCTTTGCCAAGGATGGCCAAAAGAACAGTGGGCGGGACTGTTAGCACCATTCTTGACCGGCGAACCCCAAAAAGCCTATTTCGATCTGTAACTAGAAATGGCCCAGGACTATGAGACTCTAAAGTGGACCTACCGCACCAACAAGCCACCACCATTCGCAGATTCATCTCACCAGGAAATGGCTACAGCCGGAGACTTTGCCAGGTCCCCAGATTGTGGAGTACGTGGTCATGGACCGCTATCTGCTGGTACTCCCTGCTGCTTTGAGGAAATGGGTCAGTCATGGGGACCCCAAAACCGACAACCAACTCGTGGACCTCGTGGAGAGATGCACGGCGGCTGAGGACTTGTTGAACCCATCTGCACCCCACTTCGGTGTGCCTAGCGGCGAAAGGGCCCCCAGCAGATCCGGTAAGAATGTCCCAATGCTCAAGGGCGTCGGAAAGATGAATAAAACTGCTGTAATGACTAACGAGACCAAGGGCTGTAGACCTGGAGACTGGCCAAATAAGCCAGGAAGGTCTTGGGGACCCTTGAGAGGACTGGGTATAGAGCAAATACTGTGTTACCGATGCCATGCATTGGGCCATATTGCTGCCACTTGTCCCCTGAATGATGAACCCACGCAATGCGATTATATGTAAGTGAATAGATGTTTTTTTCTTTTTGCACAGGTCGCATGTACAGCATTATGTTCAGGTCGCATGGAGAAGCAGATGTGTGTGATTTCCATTGATGGTAGACCATGTACTGCACTGCTGGAAACTGGAAGTGTGGTAACGTTGGTCAAAAGCAGTTGTGTAAATCCTGCAAGGTTACACCCTAGCACAGTCTGGGTCATCTGCATCCATGGGGACACTCGTGACTACCAGACGGCGGTCGTTAAGATTGTCACCCCTTGCGGCAGTGTTACCCATTCAGTGGGGGTGGCACCTTCACTACTTCATAAAGCCTTAGTGGGGAGGGATTTTCTCCATTTTCAGAGGTTATGGGAAGGCACAGAGAGTCTGGGGGAAAGAGCTCCCCCTGCTGAGGAAGCACGGGAGTTCTCACCAGACCCTTTTTGTCAAATGGAAGGGGAGATTGGTGGCAGGACCGAGGAAGAAGGAGACCCTCTTCCTTTTCCTGTAATGGCTGGGGAGCTTGAGGAGCCGGAAGATAGCTCCCAGCTGGTGGCTAATAACCCAGAAAATGTCTTTGACCCTGACTGTGAGAGTGAACAGAATGTAGTTCATGACTTAGAGGTCCGCTGAGAGGACTTCTGTACAGAGCACTACGAGATGTCACTCTCCTTAGAGCCAGGCAAACCGTGAAGGTAATGGACCCAAATTGGTGGGTGTCTTTTCCCTACATGGCTCTTAAAAATAATTTGTTGTATCAGGTAGTAAAAGGCGGGAAGGACGAAGTAGAACAGCTAGTGGTTCCCAAACCCTTCCGCAAGATGGTGGTAGATCTGGCCCATGGTCATGTAATGGGGGGACATCTTAATATGGAGAAGACCAGGGAGAAAATAACCCAGAGATTCTTCTGGCCTGGGTTGTATGCAAACGTCAGAGAATGCTGTGAATCATGCCCCGAGTGTCAAATGACGGCCCCGTCACCCCATTTTTGTAGTCCCTGTGTCCCATTTCCCATAATTGAAGTGCCATTTGAGCGAATTGGCATGGATCTCATGGGCCCAGTGGTAAAATCTGCCCAGGGTCACCAGCACATCCTGGTGATTCTAGACTATGCGACCCACTATTCTGAAGCCATACTCTTGCGGAACACCTCTGCTAAGACTATCATTAAGGAGCTGGCCCAGGTGTTAAGTCGGGAGGGGATCCCTAAAGAGATCTTGATCAGAGAATTGTGCAAGTTGTACAAAATCTCCCATCTCCATACCTCTGTTTACCACCCCAAACTGACAGACTGGTGGATAGATTTAACAAGACCCTCAAGAGTATGTTAAAAAAAGTGGTGGACAAAGATGGGCAAAATTGGGATATTTTTGTTGCCATACCTTATGTTTGCCATACGGGGTATTCCCCCTTTGAACCCCTATATGGTACACTGCTAGATCTTGCAAAAGAGACATGGGAAGGAGAGGCCACCCCATATAGAAGTGTCATAGAGCACATCTCCTTGATGCAGGATCAAATCGCAGCTGTCCTGCCCCTTGTACGAGAGCATATAGAGCAAGCCCAGGAGGCCCAGAGAAGGGTTTATAATCAGGGTGCCAAAACCCGGACTTTCAACCCCGGAGACAGAGTGCTAGTCCCCACGGTTGAAAGTAAATTCCTTGCAAAGTGGCAGGGTCCCCTTGAGATTAGTGAAAGAGTAGCGGAAGTGAACTACAAAGTTTACCACCCGGGAAAAAGGAAACCGGAGCAGATTTACCACGTTAATCTCTTAAAACCGAGTTTGTTGGCAGTGCCCACTCCCCAAAAGGACAGGCTACCGCACACCCCGGACGTCCCCATAACTGAGTCCTTGTCAATGATGCAACAAAATGAGGTAAAGGAATTTGTAAGTAAAAATAGAGACCTTTTCTCTCCCCTACCTGGACTGACCACCATAATACAACATGACATGACATAAGCCAAGGGGCCGCATAAATGTAAAACCCTACTGGATACCTGAGGCTAGATGGGAGGCGGTGGCGAAGTAAATAAAAAACATGTTGGAGTTGGACGTGATAGAGGAGTCCCACAGTGCCTGGTTGAGCCCCATAGTGCTGGTCCCAAAGCCCGATGGCACTATCAGGTTCTGTAATGATTTCAGGAAGCTGAATAACATGTCTAAGTTTGATGCATACCCGATGCCGTGGGTAGACAAACTTGTGGACAGGTTGGGAGGTGCCTGGTACATAACAACCCTAGACCTAACTAAGGGCTACTGGCAAATAACACTGACAGAGAAAATGGCCTCTTCTACTGCTCAGGGCTCCTTCCAGTAAAAACGAATGCTGTTTGGTCTGAATGGGGCTCCTGCATCATTCCAGAGGATGATGGACAAGACGTTGAGGCCACACTGCCTGGTGATCCAAAATCCTGATTGGGAATCCCATTTGCCCTGAGTGCAAGCGGTTGTAGATTTCCCCAGGAAAGCAGGGCTCACAGCCAACCCCAAAAAGTGTGCCATCAGTCTCGAGGAGGCCAAATACCTTGGCCACATTATTGGGCGGGGACTCATTAAACCACAGACTAATAAACTAGAGGCAATTCAGAAATAGCCCCAACCCCGAACTAAAAAGCAGGTGCGTGCGTTCCTGGGGATCACGGGGTACTATAGGTGCTTCATACCAGACATTTCTGCCATCGCCATTCCCCTGACAGACCTGACAAGGAGAAGAGGGTCGGTTATGGTAAAGTGGAGCCCGGAAGCCGAGAAGGCATTCCAGAAGCTAAAGCAAGCCCTGTGTGTACAGCCGATGCTTGTGACCCCGGACTTCACCAAAGAATTTGTGGTGCAGACCAACGCCTCTGATGTGGGTCTAGGGGCGGTACTGTCCCAGATCAGAGTCGGGGAGGAGAACCTGGTTGTATACCTAAGCCGGAAACTAAACCGGCACGAGAACAATTATGCTATAGCCGAAAAGGAGTGTCTCGCAAATAAATGGGCCTTGAAAAGCCTGAAGTATTATCTGTTGGGCAGACCATTTAGACTGGTCACCGACCATGCCCCCCTGAAGTGGATGTGTGATAACAGAGAGAAGAATAGTCGGGTGACAAGGTGGTTTTTGGCCCTACAGCCCTACAAGTTCACAGTGGAACATAGGGTGGGAAAGCTTCAAAACAATACAGATGGCCTTTCCTGGGTCCACTGTATGGATGTAACAATTGCTCAGCTGCAGGGGCTTGAGCAGAAATGGGGATATTTGACTTTATGTGAGGTGCTATAGTGGACGAGCGTTAATTGTCTCCTCGCATGCGTTCACTTGGAGTGGACTGGTGAGAGTCTGAGCCAGATTTTGCCAGCCACTGTGGCAGGGCTGGTTCCGGCCCAGAGTTTCTGGTCCGCCCAGATCCCTCTCCAGCTGCATATAACGACCAGGAAGAGATCTGAGAGGAGCTCACCCTGGGACTCAGTAAGCTAGACTGAGGGATCTAAAAGCATGAGTTTGGTTGCTCTAAAGACTGAAAAAAGGTAAAGGTTTGCATTTGTTTGTTCGAAGGTGTCAGGGACAAGCCCGGCATTGTATAGAGAGATATCCTGTCTGTATTAGTTTAGTGCCGGATGGTAAGGTCTTGTTTTGCTATTTTTGTTTGTTTTAAAACCTGCAACCTTCAACCTGCCAGATTTCAAGAAAGTTTTGCCTACAGGCTGCCTTCTTCCCAGGAGAAGTGATACACATGAGCTAATCTCCCACAATATCTATCTCACAAAAATATTTCCCCAAACTCACACAGGTGTCTTTACAAACAATAGCATTGCTTATGGAAATTTAAAATTAGTCACATTTTTTTATTTTTTATTCTTTCCAAATGATCGTAATTGGAGCCCAAAAAATGTGATACAAGTACCAACATCAGAAATAAAAATGTCATTCCCAAAAATCAGAGAGTAACATTACTATTCTATACTCACACAGCAAGAACCACCAAATATCACAAAATAAATCAAGAAGAATAACCCCTGACTAATGTAATTCCTATATATTCCAAGAAATGCAGTATCTGTGTGTTTATGTGTAGGAGGACTCCACATGTAGCAGCCCCGTGGCTCACAAGGTAGCAGTTCTGCCTACCATTGCTCGGGTCCTGAGTTTGAATCCCAAACATGCCACTGCATGTAGAAATGTTGTTTGTTCTCTCTATGTTGTTAAACATAGCTCCTGACTCAGGGCCTTACCTAAATTATGTCTAAATGTAGTATTTATGTGTAGGAAGGTTCCACCACCATTGCAAATCTTGGCAGATACACTATCTAGGCAAAAGTATTGGGACACCTGCCTTTACATGCACATGAACTTTAATGGCATTCCAGTCTTAGTCCGTAGGGTTAAATATTGAGTTGGTCTACCCTTTACAGCTATAACAGCTTCAACTTTTCTGGGAAGGCTATCCACAAGGTTTAGGAGTGTCTATGGGAATGTTTGACCATTCTTCCAGAAGCACATTTGTGAGGTCAGGCACTGATGTGGACAAGAAGGCCTGGCTTGCAGCCTCCTCTCTAATTCAGCCAAAAGGTGTTCTATTGGGTTGAGGTCAGGACTCTGTGCAGGCCACTCAAGTTCCTCCACCCCAAACTCGTTCATCCATGTCTTTATGGACCTTATTTTGTGCACTGGTGGCCAGTCATGTTGGAACAGGAAGAGGCCATCCCCTAACTGTTTCCACAAAGTTGGGAGCATGAAATTGTCCAAAATGTCTTGGTATGCTGATGCCTTAAGAGTTCCTTTCTCAGGAACTAATGGGCCAAGCCCAACCCCTGAAATACAACCCCACACCATAATCCCCGCTCCACCAAATGATTTGAGCCAGTGCACAAAGCAAGGTCCATAAAGACATGGATGAGTGAGCTTGGGGGGACAAGACTGCACAGAGTCCTGACCTCAACCCGATAGAACACCTTTGGGATGAATTAGAGCGGAGACTGCGAGCCAGGCCTTCTCGTCCAAACTCAGTGCCTGACCTCACAAATGGGCTTCTGGAAGAACGGTCAAACATTCCAATAGACACACCCTTAAACCTTCCGGACAGCCTTCCCAGAAGAGTTGAAGCTGTTATAGCTGCAAAGGGTGACCCAAATCTATACTGAACCCTGGGCTGCCATTATAGTTCATGTGTGTGTAAAGGCAGGTGTCCCAATACTTAGGACAATATATTGTATATTGCTTGTGACACTGAGTATGGCTATGGACTTAGGGCTGATTCACACCACAGAGATGCATAGGACACGTGTGCGGCTGCTCACTAGCTAAATGGCTAGCAAATCTGCCTAGCACAGCCTTAGCCATAGCCTTAGCACAGTGGTTGCTGGTTCAGATCCCCGACATGCCAATGCTTGTGTTGAAGTTTATATGTTCCCCTGGGTGGGTTTCTCACCACAATCCAAAGACAGGCTGGTATTTTATTTGTCTCCTGTCCAAGTAGTTTTGGACTTTAAATTGGAAGCTCATTGCAGCTAGGGACTGATGTTAATCTTTGTTAGCACTAATCATGCCCAGGGACTTGGACATGTCAAATTATAGGGTTTACACTGCACATGTACATCTGGTTAGAAAGCTGTTGCTTGGAATTTTGCGCATGCAAATGGGCTTGAATTTTGGCCTGGAGTTATAGATTTGACGCACATAGCCAAGGGCTAACACAGCAAATAGCATTATGTGTTGCTGCTTCTCAGGTGCAATCAATTTACACATATATGAAGAGACATATTGAAAGATACTGGTGGGCGTGTACTTCTATTGGGCGTGTGTCAGTGTGCTAACAATACAACCTATCTTATTTAAAGGACTGCACTGCAGAGGGGGAGCTGTTTGTTTAACTACTTCAGTACTATGCACTTAGAACACTTTCCTACCAGACCAATTTTCAGCTTTCAGTGCTGTTGCGCTTTGAATGACAATTGCGCGGTCGTGCGATGCTATACCCAAACAAATTTTTTGTCATTTTGTTCCCACAAATAGAGCTTTCTTTTGGTGATATTTGATCACCTCTGCGTTTTTTTTTTTTTTTGCTCTACAAATAAAAAAAAGACCAAAAATTTTGAAAAAAATAAAAAAATTCTCTGTTTCTGTCACAAAACTTTGTAAATAAGTACATTTTCTCCATCACTGATGGGCACTGATGAGGCTACACTGACGGGCACTGATGAGGCAGTACTGATTGGCACTGATGAGGCGGCACTGACGGGCACTGATGATGAGGCACTTCTATGGAAATAAGAAAGAACGTTTGAAATAATAATAAATAACAAATTATAGGTATTGAAATTTCCTTGAAAGTTTGGCTGTTAGTGAACTTAAATATGAAATTTATCACTAATAGCCATATTTTCAAGAAAATGCCAATACCTATAATTTAATAGGTATTTATTATTATTTCAAATGTTTTTATTATTTCCGAATTTCGGAAATAAGGAAGATCATTTGAAATAATAAGTTATTAATGTATTATTTTAACGTATTATAAATAATAATAAGCTATTATTATTTCAAATGTTCTTTCTTATTTCCGGAATTTTGGAAATTCAGAAATAAGGAAGAACATTTGAAATAATAAGTTATTAACTTATAACTTATTATAATTTATAATAAGTTAAAATAATAAATTAATAACTTATTGTTTCAAATGTTCTTCTTTATTTTCGACTTTTGCAGTGTGTGACTGTACATATGCATACTGTATGTATGTATGTATATGTACAGTCACACACTGCAAAAGACGGAAATAAGGAAGAACATTTGAAATAATAATAGCTTATTATAATTTATAATTTAAAATAATTAATCAATAACTTATTATTTCAAATGTTCTTCCTTATTTACGAAATTCGGAAATTAGAAAGAACATTTGAAATAATAATAACTTATTATAATTTATAAGAAGTTAAAATAATATAAATTAATAACTTATTTCAAATGTTCTTCCTTATTTTCAAAATTTGGAAATAAGAAAGAACGTTTGAAATAATAATAAATAACTATTAAATTATAGGTATTGAAAGTTTGGCTGTTAGTGAACTTAAATATGAAAATTTATCACTAATAGCCATATTTTCTAGAAAATTCCAATACTTATAATTTAATAAGTATTTATTATTATTTCAAATGTTTTTCCTATTTCCGAATTTCAGAAATAAGGAAGAGCATTTGAAATAATAAGTTAATGTATTATTTTAACTTATTATAAATAATAATAAGCTATTATTATTTCAAATGTTCTTTCTTATTTCTAGAATTTCGGAAATTCGGAAATAAGGAAGAACATTTGAAATAATAAGTTATTAATTTATTATTTTAACTTATTATAAATTATAATAAGCTATTATTATTTCAAATGTTCTTCCTTATTTCCGACTTTTGCAGCGTGTGACTGTACATATGCATACAGTTGTGTTCAAAATTATTCAACCCCCAATGCTGTAAATGGATTTAGGGAATTTAGTGTACATTTGTAATTGTATTCTGAATGAAATCCTACAAGGACTTCTTAAAGAACCATATGCAACTAAAATGACATCAATTAGTTTTGTAATACAGTAGTAAATGTTTCTTTTGTGAATTCTTCATTGACATAATTATTCAACCCCTTAAAGACTACCACTCTGAAGAACAGAGGTTCAATGAAGTGTTTTCAATCAGGCCTTGATACCAAGAAATTCTTCAGGAACATCCTAAAGTAAGTCTTATGTTAATGTTTACATGTGATTTAAGGGATTTAGGTAAATGTCGTAACCCCCAACTTATTAAAACTTGTGTTGACATACGTATACATGTCAGTGTGCGACGTTTTCAGCCTTTATTCCTTCTTGTAAACTTTATTATTATC
>BLSH010054920.1:651319-674253 GCA_018402905.1 Glandirana rugosa | reverse complement strand
CCGTTCATTCTGAAGTCGAGACTCTTTGACTCGCGTGTACGTTTGTCTTGGCTCGCGATAACGGCCCGTTCTACGGACAGTCGAGTGTATACGCCTTGTCGCCGGCAGTTACCCTAAGTTTGGACGTTTAAGGTTTAAGGAGGTACATTTCGGATAGAGTAAAGAACTCTGGGATTGTTTGGTCCTTTCATGTTTATGGGGGGTTTACTGGGGAAAAACCTTTCATCTGTCAGGTTGCATAAATAATTCTCCGTACCGCTCAAAAAACTTCTTCATTAAAAAGGGTGTTAAGAAACGTCTTACTTCTAAAAAAAAGAATCGCCATACTCAGGAGGAGTAGCAGAATGTGTTTTAGGGTGTAATTTGTGGTATGCATATGCTGGGTGTGAGAAATAATCTGTTAATATGACAATTTTGTGGGAAAAAAACAGAAAAAAAATCTTCATTCTGCAAAGAATTGTGGGAAAAATTACTTCTTCAAAAAACTCGCCATGCCTCTTAATAAATACGTTGGACTGTCTACTTTCCAAAAAGGGGTCATTTGGGGGGTATTTGTACTTTCCTGGTTTGTTAGGGTCTCAAGAAATGAGATAGGCTTTACATGGAGGAATTTGGAATTTGCAGGTTTGAATCCCATTGACGGCCGCTGTTCCGCATATGTGAGCTGACAGGCATCTTGCCCGGCAATAGCGCTCGGTTCTGTTTGCATGTGCGCTCAGTTTCTCAGAGCTGAAGTCTTACTTGCCCTTAATTGGGTGCTATTTTCCTGCACTGCATGAGCACATTTTGACGGTATAGTAAATTACCCCCATGGTGTGCATGGACACATTGGCGGGGAGTTTCCAGGCAGAAAAAATGAGAGCTCAAAAAAGCTCAAAAGCCTGTAGGAGAAGCTTCTTTGAGCTTCTTTCAGATGTGCTGTGCATGAGCCCTTACAGCTGCCGTTTTGGCCATTGGACGTTTTTTTTTAACTGCCTCTAAACTCCCCTGCATGTTATCCTATGTGTTCATGCACACATAGGCTTTTATCAGCATTTTTTGGCAGTAGAGTTTAGTGGGAGGAATTTTTTTTTGTTAGTTTTGATTTTTTAATAAAGAACTTGTCAAAAACTTGTGTTGTGTTTTTATTTTTACACTTTTTTGGTGAATGAGAAGGGATACTATGTACCACTTCTCATTCACCTAGAGGGAGGGGGATCTGGGGGCCCCTTGTTAAAGGGAGCTTCCAGATTATGAAAAGCCCCCCCCACAGACCCCCACAACTACCGACATGGGGACAAGGTGCTTTGGGGGGGGGGGCAGAGCCTGGCATGGTTCAGGAGGGGGATGCTGCCCCCCCCTTTCCTGGCCTGCCAGGCTGCATGCTCAGATAAGTGTCTGGTATGGATTTGGGGGGCTGGACCCCTCGCCATTTTAAAAAAAAATTCTGATGTGAGGTTCCCTTAAAATATATACCAGACCCAAAGGGACTGGTATGGATTGGGGTGGGGGGGCACACCATTTTTTCACATTTTTGTATTGCTGGCCATTGTTTTTTTTTTACATTCAGCTGTCTGCGGGGAATTCCACTGACAGCTGAGGACTCATCTGTTGTTAAGGATGCAGAGGCCAGCTGCCCGGCCCATTCCTTCACTGTTAGCTATTCATTGGTTGTTAAGGATGCCAGTGGCCCCACTCCTTGATGCTGCAGCTACTAAACATAGCTTACACACTAGGCTTAACACTGCTAAACATTAGCAGTTTTTATCCAGCATTTCTAAAGCAGTTTTTAGCTGTCTAGTGTGCTTGAAGCCTTAGTAATTTTAGTTCTTTCTTTGCTAACATAGCTAAATCCAAAAAAAGCATTTACTGTACCTCAAACGCCATAATGAAATAATCCATTAAGTTGGTGATGCGGTAAATTCTTACAGAGTCTATAGCTGAAGAAGTAACAATACCACCTGAAGCAGGCAACTCTATTAGAAGTGATATCATTGTAAATAGATTCGTTGGAGAGTTATAAAGCACAAACTGTACAGCAAGTGCACTTGTTCCTCTCTCTATCCACCTCTGATTTCTCATTTTCAGTAAGGTTGAATGGGCTTCAGTTCTAATGAGTCAAGAGATAATAAGAAAATATTCAAAAATGTAAGTATTGCATATGTACTCTAGAAAATTGACCAGAAGTATTTCTAAAACAATGTTTTAAAAGCTTTTTAGGTTTACCTTAATGTGCCAAGGCTGATTACTGATCCTTGCTCTCTATAGCATTGAATTTTGCCACATTGATAATATATTTGATCTAGAGTCTCCTTGCTTCTCTGTGCACGTGGCTTTGAGTTTCTTTCTTTTGATAATCCATAGGAGGAAGTAAAAAATGGATTTCCACGTTTAAAATAGGAAATCTGCAAGAACAAAATAGTTTTAGTAAATAATGAAGTATCAAATACGCTATGTGTGGTCAATTTTGTTCAGTATATTTACTATTTATTCTGGACACTAAATGATCAAATCAGGAAACAATAAAGAAAAGCAATAAGTGCAATATGTTGAAAATGTTTCATTAAAACAGCAAAACTAAAACTCACATGCCGGAGCGTGATAAAAAGCACAGCAATCATCCAATAGGGGAAGGGAATGCCAATACAACTGAAGACAGAAGTCCTGTTGCTATCTGCAGCAGCGTCCTGTATTCCTCATCGCCGTATAATGAAAAAAGCCGGCTGTTCGGCAGGATGATTCAGAACGAGGTCCAGAACGCAAGCAGCCATTTAATGCCACTGGGTGGCGTCTGTGGTCTGCAGATTTTATCTATATATCAACAACTGTTTATTGTGTAATGCCGGTTTTTGTATTGCTGATTTGATTTATCCTAGGCTCTAAGGTCCTTTTTATCATAATTTTATCACTTGTCCACACAGTGTCACTTTAGCAGCCATGGATCTATTTAATTATTTAGGCACCAGAACATTTGATGTAGGTGACCTATTCAACCAGGCAGATAATGGTCAGGTTAATGACCTAGACCAATGGTTCAAACAACTTAGGTCATGTACTGACAAACAAATACGAACCTGGTGGGATATTGCCACTGTAGAGCAATATGCCAAAGAAGGCATCACCCCCAGAAGCCTAAGATGGGACCTGGCTCCCAACGATGGCATGACCGAACCAGAATTAGAAATTGAATGGCTACATCTGTTCAATGAATGTGAACAGAAATGATTGAAGGTAATTATTAATAGGAGGAAATGTAAATTAAGAGTAATGGAACAAAAGATTAAGGAATTAAAGAAACAGCTAACCCCTTTTATGGAAACGAATGAATACCTCACCAAATTATCCAAATTATAAGAGGCAACACAAAAGATTGAGAATGACACCAAAACTAAAAAATTAAAAAAGTATATGAGGGATAAAAAGGATTATGCCTCCAAGAAAATTTATAAATGGCAGGACAACATCAATATTGTCCCAGGAGTCCCGGTGGAGGAGAACGGAGAAACACAAATACTTCAAGACAGTTTCTCCACAAATCTAAGGACCTATCCCCACACACCCCAGAGGGTGAACCACTCCACCCAGAATAGTAGGACCGATACACCACACCGCACCATTTCCACCCACAATATGTATGAGCCATTAAGGAATCTCCACCACATGTCACCTAGCCCTAGTAGAGGCCCGCCCATCCATACATGACCATGGAGAGGCAGGGGCAGAGGGCGAGGAAGGGGGAAAAAAAAATCAATATTACAACAGAGAACCCCAGTGGGGGGGGGGATGGAGGGAACCATACAAACCCTATCCCCCCACCCCCAACCAACCCCCACAATGGGACAGAACAAACTCATACGACACAAGAAATGCACAAGGGGGTGCAGAGGAGGGAAACATAGCCAAAAGAAAAACAAACAATTAGGTGAAGGCGAGTTTAATCTTAGTGACATCACACTAACAGACCAAGAGCTGTCAATTTTAGAAAAAGGATTAAAATATGCACCAACAAATAAATTAAATAAATTTGAGGCATTTATTGACCTACAAAAATTTGGAAGAAAACTCAATCTTTGGAGACATTTTGCTAATCAAGAAGCCCCAACTGAGAATTCACATGAAGCTGAATATATTCAGAACTCTGAAATAAATCTGTCTATAACCCAAAAACACCCTCACACCAATATGTGGAGGTGTTTAAAAAGATGGTCGAGTCAGACATTAGAAAGATCCCAATTAGACATGAGCAAAAGGACAAGAGAATTTGGCAGGGCATTAAAGCCATAGAAGAAAAGATCCACATAGTAATCCGCCCAGCGGATAAAGGTGGGGGGATCGTAGTCCTAAATAAAAGGGACTACAACCTCGAAATGGAGCGGATCCTTAGTGACAATAGCACATATAAAAAAATACAAACCCCACAAAAATACTTAAACAAAAGTTGGAGGAACTAACCAATAGAGCAACAAAAAAACAAATATTAACAAAAAAGTAAAGAAGGTACCTGGTTCCGTATGTACCCATCATGCCGGTACTGCACCAAGTACCAAAAATCCACAAGAATCTATCGAAGCCACCAGGGAGACCCATTCTAAGTGGGATAAATTCCCTGTTCTCACGCTTAGGAGAAAATATTGATATATTTCTCCAACCCTTGGCAGCAAACAGCCCCTCATACCTTAAAGATAGCAAGGATGTAATTAACAACTTACAGAATATCAAAATAGATGAGGAAACCATACTGGTTACAATCGATGTTGAATCGCTGTACACCAATATAAAGCAAATGGATGGTATTGACACAGTAAAGTGGGCCTTAAACCAGCACACAGAGTTAAAAACTAAACAAAAACAGTTCATCCTACAAGGGCTAAAATTAGCCATGTAGAACAATTTCTTCTGGTACCAGAACCAATATTACAACCAAATCAACGGAGTATCTATGGGGGCCAAGTATGCCCTCAGTGTTGCAAACATCTTCCTTAATAAGTGGGAAAGTGAGGTTATTCATACTGGGAGATGCCCTCATCTTAAAGTTTTTCACAGGTATATAGATGATATTTTAATAATTTGGCAAGGACTGGAGAATACACTGGCAGATTTCATTGAGTCCATTAATGCCAACATCTATGGCATCAAATTTGCAGTTAATATACACAAACAACACATTAACTTCCTTGATCTGGATATATATAAACTAAGTGATACACTGGGAACCAAGACACACTTTAAGAGTACTGATAGGAATGGCTACATTCCACATGACAGCTGTCATCACCCAAAGTGGAAGGCAGCCATTCCAAAGGGGCAATATATGCACATCAAACAAAACTGTACCACATATGATGATTATATAGTGCAAACAGACATTTCAATCAAAAGATTCTTGGATAAGGGTTATTTTAAGAACAGTCTATTGCAAACAAGAGAGACAGTTTGTAAAATGGACAGAAAACATCTGTTAGAAAATCATGAGAGAACTACTAAACCTATGAACTGCTCGTTTATTACTGGGTACAACAAACAATATAAGCTAGTGGAGAAAAGTATAAAACGTCATTGGTCTTTCCTTTTGAAAGACCTGGTATTAAAACAACTTCTGCCACTTACACCTAAAATTTGTGTACCGCAGAGCACCGGGCCTCAGAACGAGGCTGGTAAAAAATATTCCAAATCCCCCCAAACAACAGTCAGTCCCCATGTTCAACATGAAGGGATTTTATAAATGTGGTAAATGTAAGGTGTGTAAATTAAGCAAAAAGAGCCCCAGGAAAAGACCTTTAAGCAATATCCCATCAAGAATTGTTTTACCTACAACACCAGGTATGTCACCTTCGTTATTGAATGTAGCTGTGGCTATCAATACGTGGGTCGGACATCCAGAACTCTGTCCAAATGCATAGGAGAACACATCACCAACCTACTTAAGGGATATCCAAAACACAGTGTATCCAACCATTTCAGGTTGGTGCACAATAGGAACAATAGGAAGATATGTCCTTCTATGCCGTAGATACAGTACAAAAACACTGGAGAGGGGCTAACATGATACAAAAGATATCCCAAAATGAAACACGTTGGATATTCGAGCTCCAGACTTTGACCCCCTTAGGGTTAAATGTGGAGCTGGACCTCAACTGTTTAATTTCCAATTATTAGTTAATCAATCTCTAAATTATTTTCCATCTATACCAACCAACCAGTGAGAATCAAAGAGTGACACATCATGTTAGAGTACACTGGTTGGAATGTAGATTTGGATAGTGGGTCCAATGATTGGGTTTCCACTTTACATTCATGGGTATAAAACACTAAGTACTTGCACAACACTTAAGTCCAACACTATTTTTGGTCTACCATACACTAATACCGTTTTTAGCAGTACTTTAGACATTCAGTAGCACCAGTTCACACTACCATTACATTTATTTTACATTCAATTTAATTTAATCAATTTATTTAATTTATTTTATATATATTTGATTCAATTTATTTCACTTTAATTACTAATTATATTGTATACTTAGAGTTCACACTATACACAAGCACTTGGACCCATCTAGTCATAATATTCTCCATATTTCGAAAATTTAAGATGTGATCGTACAAACAAAACACATAGTTTTTACTTAACATTACATGTGGTTTCACAAAGGCCACTAGAGGACTCCTTCTAGCTCCACTAACACACGTGTTGGGAGATGAGGAATCCCCATACGGGGATATACAGGTTGGGGTTTAATACTAAATTGCCATTAGGCCGTTTTTTGTTTTAAAATTATTGTTTCATATAATATGCCTTCATATTAACGGTGTATAAAAGGTTGGTGACTAACATATCCAAGATTGTAAACACTAACGGCAGCTGATCTTATTTGACATACTAGCTAATTAATTGTTTAAGTGAGGGTATAAATGGCCTTCACCAAGATGGCGGAAACAGAACTTCCTGATGATGGCCATTACCCATAGGCTGAAACCTGTCGAGGTTTGATTACGTCATTGCGACGTACTTCCGCTGTTGCCGAGACGGGGAAACAAACGGGAACCGGCACGAACGACCGGTTCACATATACCTACTACGGATTGATTTCCCCATTAAGCAAAACGGCTGCCTTTACGTTCGGTGCCAGGTCTTGCGGGCACCTGAAA
This sequence comes from Glandirana rugosa, assembly GCA_018402905.1. Taxonomy (NCBI): domain Eukaryota; kingdom Metazoa; phylum Chordata; class Amphibia; order Anura; family Ranidae; genus Glandirana; species Glandirana rugosa. Next base: position 667,125 of record BLSH010054920.1, on the reverse strand, counting down.
ATGTGAGTTTGGATTTCTTCTGTTTTTAAATTTGTTTACTGAATACATTTTAAAGACGATATTTGCACTATGAGATTTTTTTCTTCCCTTATCTATAGATACCTATGTGATGGAGTAATTGCTGAAGGTGCACAACCACAGGATAATTCCACAGGGGACACCCCCCAACAGGCTCTATTAGACCTAGAGATAGGTGGTCACTGGAAGAGGGGTGAGTGTACATCTATGTGGGGCATAGCAAGCACGAACGCAGCACTTTTACTTATTTGAGCACGAGCACTTTTTTCATCACCAATTGGTGTGGTCTATACCTGCCTGTTTTTTTCCATGAAAAGGACTAAATAACAGACTGTACTTACTTCTGTTTGTGTCTTTGACTAAGTGAGGTGGTTTATATTGTTTAATGGACACTGCTACTTCAAGCTGCTTCCAAAAATGATAATATATGGTGAAAGGGATTACAGTCTGTCCTGGGAACAGGCAATAAGGAGGTTCTTTGTGCAGGTGAATTGATTGATCTCCTGCCCAAAGGGCAACAGAGCCAGCACTGTGGGGCCAACAAAGCATCTCTTCTCATAAGAGAGTGGTAACAAAATTAATCAGAAAGGGTGCTAGGCTGTATATAATTCTGACCCCTGCTCTGTGTACGTTAGATACTGCAGACTTGTGTGTTTTCATAACCCTGACCCGTACACTCTGCACTTTATTAACACCTGACCCCTGCACTATTTACATTACATATACCTGACCTTTGTACATTATATACCCAACTCCTGCACTATTTACATTATGCAGAACTGACCACTTGCACTCTGTATATTACATATCCTTGACACCTGCAATTTGCGAGAGCTGACTCTCCCCTCAGGAAAAAATATCAATGCCCCTGATAAATACATAAAAGGTTAAGTAGTTGTGATTTACGCTCTTGATAAATACATAATTATTTATTTGTGATAAATGAAGTATTGATAGTGACTGTTTGTCCAAACATAGGGGTTCATAGAATGTATGACTGGAAAGTATGGCAATAGCATATGTTTTGCTTACATGTTGGGAGCTGGAATGCTTTCAGAGCAAGGGTGGGTTAAGTTTTTTGTTGTATTGTGCTGCCACACATACTAGTGGAAATAAAGCAGATCTAAAGTATGTCGCCACATTACTGAGGAACATTTGATGTGCACTAATAGTCTCAAAGTATCATGCAAAAAACGGACACAATAATAAAAAAAGGAATCACACCACATCATTTTGCTATATAATACTACTACAAAACAAATGTTGATGCCTATGATTACCAGCCCCTTTCCACATTTGGCATACAGTAATTATGTGTAGACCCACATACTAGCCATACGCCATATGTGGAAAACCACGAGTATCCATAGGCAATAACATTGTGCTTAGTAATGGTTTTTATAGAGCAAAAGAGAAAAGTGTGATTGTTATTTTTATGTAAGAGAATTTCAAGAAGTGCCACTGCATACCAGCCTTTTGTGTTTTCCTAATTGCCAAGTCTTACAATAAAAAATAGTAGCCATGTAGTATATAGAAATGTGCCATAGCTCATCTAAAAACATGCAAACTAAATATATCTATCTATATTTTGGATTAACAAACTATATTTGCCTGTTACCATTCAGTATATGCATGTAGAATAGGCAGTTGATTTCATGATAGATATCTTTTAATGGCCACATGGTCAGTGCCATGCACGCAATTTTAAAAGTTGGTGTTAAAGCACATGTAGAGCCATAGCTTTTTTTTGTCAGCTTAGGATAAAGAAGGAAATTGTTAAGATTAATTTTTGTGTCCCCTCTGAAAGATTTTCCTTCACTTCAGGTCCCAGATAACATAGCAGGAAGTAAAATAAGATTTCTCTAGAACAAAGGGGTTCACCCATTAAAATATTTCCCCTTACCTTTTGTTGTCCTGACAACTCAAATATTTTGGATTTGCCATCAATTTCTATACCAGAGATAATGGTCACCATGACAAATAACAGGATAAATCTCTCCAGAGGTGACAAATAGAGCAATATTAGCCAGAGTCTCCAACCCTTACATATTCCTTCCAAAGTAGACATTTTTAGCTTTACACACACTTAAAATAAGGATGTTAAAATGAGGCTATTGGTCACTTGTGGGGGCAACTGTATTGTGGTAATTTAAAAGGACCAGGCAAGACAATGTTCTCTAGTAATTTTCTCGTTTATGCAATTAATAGTAAATAGCACAGCAGTGTATTTGCTATCCCAAAGTAAACTTACACGTGGCAGTATGTGCAAGGCTTGCTCCTTTAAACTGGACTCCCTAGGATTACAAAGTGGCCAACCAGTTACAGTGGTGTGTTGGCAATGTAGGGTGCAAGGATGTGCCAATTCAGGTGCAGGCTGGGTAACAGGATGTGCGACATGCCAGTAGAAAACAGGGCTACTCTGGACTGCCTGCTCTTCAGAAACCTTTCCCTGCACTAAACCTAACTAGCGTGTCCCTGTCCCTATCTAAATATTCTCCACAGTGCAGGGCACACTGAAACCCAGCACAACCTCCCAGGGTCCAAAATGGCTGCCCAAATCTTAGGAGAGCATTGTGTCTAATCAGACACAGGCTTTCCCCAAGTCCTATGCAAGGTGCCCCTAGCGCTAGAGGTAAGTCTCAATCATGTTATCGCAGTGTTTACTTTTGGCAGGTATCCAGGAAGTGAGTGGGTATTCTGTGGATCACTACCTCACTTCCTATGCTGACACCAACTCGAGCGGCATCATTGCTCAGTGAGGCAGCGGTGGCTGCACTATAATACCCTGCCACAATCATTCCATCAGTCAGGTATATATTTTCTTTATTCAGTTCCAACTAGGAAAAATGATGTGGTGCCTGGCAGGGAACAGATTCAGCATCTTAGCATTTTATAAATCATATGCTATACATCTTCTGCTGTTGTGGTGAAACTAATTTAATCTCTTAACCAAAATAATGTAATTCTACAAGTAGCTCACTGCAGTGTGTAATGCTTCAATTTTATGTTCTTACCATTTGGTTAGATCTATGTGTAGATTTATATTTTCTAATAATCGGGGCTCCTGTAAGAAAAAAGTTCCCTTCTACTGGTCCAGCCTGCAAAAAAACAACAAATAAATTAATTTTAAAAAATCAGTAGATGCAAAACAAGGTGTTTGGGAATAAATCAATTTAGTTGGATCTATGTCTATTTTTAAAATTTCTAATACTAGGAACTCCAGTAAGAAAAAGTTCCCTGTATTGGTCCAGCCCGCAAAAAAACCCCCAAAAAAACAGTAGATGCAAAACAAGGTGACCGAGCAATAAATACATGCATACAAATGATTAAGTGCAACATTTTGCTGATCAATAAATACAATGTTTTAAAGTGTTACTGCATTCATTATATCTGGTCTCCCACAGTACCCAGAACATGGAAGTGCAATTTTTTTTAGTAAATATAAACTGCTAAATACCTTTTCTCATCAGCAGTATATAGCAGTCTTGTGACTTCTGTGAGTGTCTGGTTAAAGCTTGTAGGAGGAGTTTTCATTATGCACTGACTGTCCTATCAGGATGCAGGACCCCTGTCCCTCTGTCTGGACAGTGCTGATTGCCCTGTGCTGATCACATGCACCATCCCAAGAACAAAAAACTCGCTACCAATACACACCAAACAGAGCATGTGCAACCTGTCTCCTGGCTCTGTATGATCAGGAAATATATTGGGGACAGTGGAAGGAGGAGTGGATCAGAGGAAACAGGATCAATCAGCCTATTTACACAATGTAGAGGATTAACTCCTTAGGTTCTACAGTGAGTATAACAAACAATTTACTGCATATACAGACTGATTTTACTGTTGTGGGTTTAGTAACACTTTAAGTAAACAGCATGTTACAGTCCGTTGCAGTTTGCATCTTCATATTTTAACTTTTCATATAGGCACATCACCTACCTGTGTAAAATGGCCGTTAGTAACCTAGGGTGTATTATAAGTCATTGAATCTGTCATTCACTAAACATTCCCTGCTGGTGAATCTTCCTGGCGCATGTGTTTTAAATGACAGTTTTTATTCACTATGAGTGAATGTTTGGTGAAAGTCACATACTCTACTATATATCCCCTAGCATCTGGAGCCTATGAAAATGAAGACCATGCATTAGTAACTTCACTGATCTGAGTTTCCCTGCAGTTACTGCTCTACTGAAGCATTCCCTTCATTTTGTGACTTTGTGAGCTCTTGCAATTGACAAGGTCATAAAGAGTACATTAGTCTCTGGGTAAGGGATTACTCTGTGCACTAGAAGAATATATTATACTACACTTTCTTCTTGTATTTTATGTTACAGTTCCAAATATTTCATAGGCTCTTCTGGCGCTAGGGCTATATTTACAATAATGGCTCTTACAGGCAAGTAGGGTGAGATAAGGCAGCACCAAGCATTAAAATGTACAAACCGAGTGCCACAGTTCTACCTAGGATCACACGAAGGCCCCTGACCCTAGGTTCACACCTATGTGGTTTTTAGTGCATTTTTCAGTTTGCAGAAATGCACTACAGTCCATTTAACATGGTTTCCTATGGCACAGGTTCACATCTATGCGTTTTGCGGCGGATGCATTTTTGGAAAGGGTTAGGGGGCACAACCTAAACATACATTTCCAAGGTTGGTGCTGCTATAAAGACCAATATACAAATGGAACCACAGAGCATAGTGCACATATAAAAACACAAATCTTGCAAGGCTACTTAAAAACACCTGATCTTACTAAGTAAATATGGGGTTTTAGTCACACCATATGGCCATACCGTGCTTAAGTCCACTGCGACAAAGTACCCCATTTTCAGCGGGTCCTACACCACTCATAGAATGTAAAATAAATCCCACTTCTCAAAACCATGGGGCATACTCACTCCTTACATGGGAGAAGATTGGAAAGCAATCTTTTTTTGTGTATGTGTGCACTATTCTCTGTGGTTCGATTTGTATATTGGTCTTTATAGCAGCACCAACCTTGGCGATGTATGTTTAGGGTGTGCCTCCCAACCCTTTGTTTGTTTGTTAAATATTGAGTCCTGACCAGACTTCCTGGGTGGAGCACCCCACTCCCCCACACCAGTACTTCATTATTAGTGTCCACCAGTAAGTAGTTATAGGAGTCCCTTTATAGTGCAGTTTAGGCAGAGGAATGTGCAGCTAGCACACTTCTCAAATGAAAGTAGTGAGTATGCCTCACGGTTTTGAGAAGTGGGATGTATCTTTCATTCTCTGAATAGTGTAGGACCCACTAAAAGAGGGGTACTTTGACAGTGGTGGACTTAGGCATGGTATGGCCTTATGGTGTGACTAAATCCCCATATTTAATTATTAAGATCAGGTGTTTTTAAGTAGCCTTGCAAGATTTCAAAGAAATCTTTTTTTGTGTATGTTTGCGCTATTCTCTGTGGTTCAATTTGGAAAGGGATGGGGACTTTTTTCTGTGTTTTGCATGCAATACAGTATCTCACAAATGTGAATACTCTCCTTAAATTTTTGTAAATATTTTATTATATCTTTTCATGTGATAACACTGAAGAAATTACACTTTACTGCAATGTAAAGTAGTGAGTGTACAGCTTGTACAGCTAGTGAGTGTACAGTGTACAGCAGTGTAAATTTGCTGTCCCCTCAAAATAACTCAACACACAGCCATTATTGTCTAAATCGCTGGCAACAAAAGTGAGTACACCCCTAAGTGGAAATATCCAAATTGGGCCCAATTAGTGTCATGTGACTCGTTAGTGTTACAAGGTCTCAGGTGTGAATGGGTAGCAGGTGTGTTAACACTCTAACTCTCTAATACTGGCTACTGTATGTTCAACATGGGACCTCATGGCAAAGAACTCTCTGAGGATCTGAAAAAAAGAATTGTTGCTCTACATAAAGATGGCTTAGGCTTTAAGAAGCTTACCAAGACCCTGAAACTGAGCTGCAGCATGGTGACCAGGCCCATACAGCGGTTTAACAGGACAGCTTACAGTCAGAATAGGCCTTGCCATGGTCAACCAAAGAAGTTGAGTGCATGTGCTCAGCGTCATATCCAGAAGTTGTCTTTGGGAAATAGATGTATAAGTGCTGCCAGCATTGCTGCAGAGTTTGAAGGGGTGGGGGGTCAACCTGTCAGTGCTTGGACCATACGCTGCACCCTGCATCAAATTGGTCTGCATGGCTGTTGTCCCAGAAGGAAGAATCTTCTAAAGATGATGCACAAGAAAGCCCACAAACAGTTTGCTGAAGACAAACAGACTAAGGACATGGATTACTTGAACCATGTCCTGTGGGCTGATGAGATGAAGATAAACTTATTTGGCTCAGATGGTGTCAGACGCGTGTGGTGGCAACCAGGTGAGGAGTACAAAGACAAGTATGTCTTGCCTACAGTCAAGCATGGTGGTGGGAGTGTCATGGTCTGGGGCTGCATGAGTGCTGCCGTCACTGGGAGCTACAGTTCATTGAGGGGACCATGAATGCCAACATGTACTGTCACTTACTGAAGCAGAGCATGATCCCCTCCCTTCGTAGACTGGGCCGCAGGGCTGTATTCCAACATGATAACGACTCCATACACACCTCCAATCACGAATAAATGGCGTGGGGTCCACCCCCAGGGTTCATGCTAGGCCCTTTGGGTCTAGTATGGATTCAGAGGAGACCACCCACGCCCATTTTTAAAAAAAAAAATGGCATGCCCCCCCAAATCCATACCAGACCCTTATCCAAGCATGCAGACCGGCATACCAGGCCGCATGCCCGGGCCCTCCATGTGAATGGGTATCGTGTACATCGTATCCCTACCTATTCACCCCAAAAAGCACTGAAAAACAAGAGTTGGTTTTTGACAAGTCCTTTATTAAAAAAGAACCCCCGAGCTGTCTTCTCCTGAACTGTGTATTCTCCCCGAGATGTGTCTTCTCCCCGAGCTGTGTCTTCTCCCCGAGCTATGTCTTCTCCCCATTCTGTGTCTTCACCCCATGCTGTGTCTTCTCCCCAAGCTGTGTCTTCTCCCCAAGCTGTGTCTTCTCCCCGAGCCGTATCTTCTCCCCGAGCTGTGTCTTCTCCCCGAGCTGTGTTCTTCCTTGCCGCCAGTTACCCGCTAAAGGCAAAAAAGACAGCTCTTTTTCTAAGGCTGTCTTCCTCCATTGTGTTGTCGTCCGCTGTCTGGAAACTCACATATAGCCATGGGGCGTGGCCATCCAATGATGTCACCCAGAGAGCCTGTCCCTTGTGACGTCAAAAGATGGCCACCAAGGTTACCCAGCGTTGTAGTGTCCAGTCAAATCGCTGCTCCCCTGGTAAATCCTATGGAGGCTGCAGAGTAACAATGTTCCTCTCATCCTCCATCATACAGCGCTCAGCAACACAGCACCACATACAAAGGGGAGGGTAAACTGCACTTGCCTACAAGCCTTTCATAGAAAGCATGTCCCCTCCAATAGCACACTCTAGTTAATGTTTTTAATATAAAGTCACACAACACACATGCAAAACTTGAACAAAAGGGCATCACAATAACTTACGACTGCAGACCCCTGTGGCATTTCATCATAAATGTCCCAATTAATTTAAGGGAACTGGATAATGATACTGTCCAATTCCCAGTGCAGTTTGAGTGAGAACAGTTGCAAAACACAATGTTACTAGCACTAGGCCACAATACCTCCCAAAGGTTTCTGATTTCTAGGTGAATCCTACGGCTGAAGCATAAAATTAAAAATTTCAGCACACTTCCTCTTATTTGATAGAGTTACCATATTTCTTGAATTTTAATAGCAGCATGCTGAATAATTGTGCTGGTTGCAAGGATAAAATATGGTATATGTATGGTACTGTAATAGGTTTATTAAAAGGGTAGTGAACATGTTTATTGTGCAAATCGTAGAATGATTAAAACAGCAAAAAACATTTTAAAGTTTTCACTGTAGGTGCTTGCTGTAATTTTGTTTTGGAATAGAGAACCTTGACGGGGCTTTAACCATTTCCTATGCTGCTATTCAAAGCTAACAAAATTGGGTAAAGATATACTGTAAAGTAGAAATATAGGCAAAACATTTTTTTCATTTTGGATAGAGCAAGGGAGAGTTATAACCCCTGTCAGATTTTTTTTACGCCATATGTGTCCCATTGCAGAGATTTCCTTTCACTTCCTGTCCCATAGCCAAACAGTAAGTGACAGGAAATCCCTGAAAATTAAGGGAATCCCTTGGGGACCCCCAGGTCACCAGAACTAGTTTCCCCATTGGAAGATTTCCCCTCTATTACTTTGCTAGGGACAACCCAAAATTTGGGAATTTTTTACTTTCACTTTCATTGATAATGGTAAACAGGACAGATTGAGAGGGTGAATCTCCTTACAGATGGCACAGACATCAATAAAAACTGACAAGCATTCGAATCCCTCTGCACTCTATCCAAAACTAAAAAAAAAGTTTTGCCTTTAGTTATACTCACTCTGCAACTCCAACTGCTTGTGGGAGGCTCGCTTCTCCTACATGCTTCTTAATTGCCGTATCACTTTGGCAAGCTCCTTATCCACCATTGCAAACTTGTTTTTGAATATGCATGATCCAGGTCCCTCATACTATTTCTTTCTTCTCTATTTAGTGGATAATTGACTAAGTGCAATATGTGTATATCAGGTGCTGGAACTTAAGTAGTGAATAATGTATACTGATAATAGGCCTGGAGCATATACCTGAAAAATAAATCTTATATTTCCATCTTGACAGACTCCTGTTAGGGTTTCTAGCAACAATTAAAGTTCTTGTCAAGCCAAGAACTTTTTTTCCAGAGAAGTAACAGAACTACTACTGGGATTTTTACTGCAATCCAGGGCACCATTACTGAGATTTGCACTCACTTCCTGTTCTGCTGCCAGTTTCAGCAGACAGGAAGTGGAGTAAAACCTGTTATGGTGAAACAGACAGAAAAGAAAAATGAAAGGATTTGAAGTATTCCCTATTCTATTTATAGAGAGCATTTTTATTTCTGTCTGTGCTACTGTTGGGCACTTACCTACACTTCCTGTCTGGTAAAACACTGTCAGCAAGAAAAAACATAGGGTTAAATTTCTCTAACAGAGCCCTTGATAACGGGAAAAAAACAAACAGGGGTTCTAACCCTTTCCCACTCTATTTAAATCTAAGTAACAAACTTAATACTGAAAATGCACTTTAACATAAAAACTCAGCTTTCTAACACAAGAAATTGCAGAAGTGGAAAACAAACCATCTTACCTGTGAGAAACTTCTGTAATCCATTCTGAATTAAAGACACTTTAATGTTATTGCAGTAAGGGCCTAACATCCATTTATCATAAATGTGATTAAACAAAGCAGATAATACGTACTCATTTCACAATAAGTTTTGAAGGCTAATGACTAATTTACCTCTCTGTTTGAATATATATCATCGTATGAATTATTCCAATATAAACGGTCAAGTAACACATTAAAGCTCCAGTTCCACCACTGGTCCTCTGTTTTGATTTCATTAAATAGTTGTACAGGGTTTCTGTTGTACAGAGTTTACAAAAATAAAAATCTCCATTAGTAAATCAACAAATAAAATATGTGAAAACCTAATCCCTTTTTTTAAAATACAATTCAACAAAATAATTTCAGCTAATCCGATTCAAACTTTCAGTTGTCAACTACCTGACACAAGATGGTGCATATGAAATATCAAGTAGGCTACTAAAGAAACCTGGGATAGCATAATGTATTTTTTATTGTTATATTCAGACATATGAAAGGTTAGTTATATTAAAATGTTAGGATTGCTTTTAGCTTTAGCCTGGCCCTTTTGTAAAGGACCACCAAGACTATCTTTATTACTTTTTTGAATCAAATAAACTATAAATAATTTGTGGTAGTGGATTATGGGCCAAGTGAGCCAGAAGACATAAAAATAAAGGAAAATTACCAGTCTTGTAATCTCTATAGATCTTTAAGGTAAGTACCTTTTAAATTGTTAAATATTCTGCATACACAGCCAATTTATATTGCAATTCTGAGAGAGATTTTTGTTGCGTGTTAGCAAAATCTGAAAAAGGCTTGTTTTTTTTCATTTAGGAAATTCATACACATTTCCCAATTTTTTACTTGTGATTCCCTTATCAGCCTTTTAATCTATAGAATTACTAGTTTAAGTAAACAGTAAGGCTGGCCATTTTCAAACAAACATTTCCATGAACATTTATGCCAAAATTCCCATCAGTACATTTAATGACATGACAAATGTCATTTGAAAGTACTTAAAAAAAGTTGTTTTTTTTTCAACATTTTATTGCAGAGTGAATAGACTTTCCCTAATGAAAAATACATTCGCTCTTAGAATTTTGCTCATGAAAGAAAAAATTTCCATCCGGTTCCTTCAAATTTTCTTGTCACTGGGTGCGAAAACGACCATTGATGTGGCCCCACTAATGATTATAAAATTAAATTCTTTAAGGGAGTTTTCAAATGAAATTCTACTAGTATATTCGCAGCTTAACTCCTGGCAGTACAAAAATTGTCATCCACTGGAGTGCACCCAAACAGTGACATCATCAAGATACTTCTCCAGCCTTTGATTACAATAACTGCCAGGAATTGGCATTCTATTACAGTTCCACATCAGAAACGATTGAAATGTGTCCCTACACTGATCCTCATTCCTAGTTTTATCATAGGATTGTAAAAACACAGTACCAAAATGTCAATGTTTTGTTACATATCTAGATATCTTTCTTGGCACTTAAATCTTACCTTATCCTACATATAGTATTGTAAAAAATAAAAAAAATTGAGTTTTAGTTTACCCCTTAGTTCCAGGCAGATAAAGAGATTACTTGTTCAAATTATGAATATAGAGTGTGTAACATTTTAGAAAGGAGGAGTAATAAACAGTGATGTTTGTATTTCAAATAATATGCTTACGATGAAAGTAAAAGTGATAAAAAATACATTTGAATGCTGGACTTCCTAAAGGTAGCTGCCACTTGGGTTCCATTGTAATGGAGGCAGGGGTGGATTTATATCATCATCTCAGTTTTTGGCTTCCCTCTTCCTCTATGCACAGCACCCCTAGAGGACAGAGAGTTCACTGCCCAACCATAAAAGCATGGTTACCAAGTGCTTAGCTGTCAATTCACCCAGGAAACTCGAGTAACACCCAGTATCGGACGTCGTCTCTTAGGTCTCCAGGCAGTTGAAGCAAATCTTTACAAGAGTAATGTTTCCTTTTACTAAGTAACTATTTAGTGCAGGCTTAATTAAATTGGGGCTATGCATGTTATGATCTGTTATGTAATTGTTCAATATTTTACAGGTGTGAAATATACATTTGCTTACCTTATAAATTCATTGCTTACTGCTTGGTTTAAAAGATATTCATTGTTTGAATACTTCCCAAATGTTATGAACACAAATACAGAGGTCATAACAATGTATGCTGTAAGCTCCCTAAAGGATACAAACCATAAAGAAAATGAAAGTGTACTTTTTTTTTTAAATGTAACCTACACAATTAAAACATTTTAATCAATGTATACACTAGGTACTTTTTATGCTATTAGATTTTAAACGCAGGATTCAATAGATGATCTGTAATGCATAATATGCTCACAACCTTTTCACTCTAGGGAAGGAAGATCATATGTGTAAGAAGATTAGTATAGGGCAATTGTGGTCCACTTTATTGATATAGGTGACCTTAAATGTTTCCCCTTACTTCCGAAAAGGGCCACACATAATATTCAATGTAATGCCACAGAAACCTGCCAGAGACTGCAATAATGCTTTCCATGATCTGAGAGCATCAGCATGTTACAAGAGATGATTGGAGACTGCTGTATTATCCCTTGTACATATTTTGGAATGGGCACCTCACCCTGCTTCTGTATAGTTGCTTACTCTTGTTGTCACTTTGCCATCGGCTCCTGCCACCTGCCAGGGCTGAAGTATAAGCAATATCTTGTTATGCCTGATGCAGTTTTTGGAAAGAGGAGTTCAGGCTTCTTGTGCACCTGTGCCATAAAATGTTGGTAACCTGCTACCTAAAGGCTCCTGCAGCCTGCCAGGTCCAAACTCAGAGTATGATACTGCTACCCTTTGTACAATTTTTGGAATTAAGGGCTCACATTACTTGTGCATATTGCTATTGCTACCTTACCACCACAAGTCGCCTGCCATCTGCCAGGCCTAAAGTCTGAGCAACATCTTAGTATCCCTGGTACGCTTTTTGTAAGTTGCTCACACTACACTCTACACTGCTTCTGGTCAAATTCCTGCTTCTGCTGTCTGAGCATGCTTAAAGCAGTATTACTCCCAAAAGCAAACATTTATTAAATTGCAGCTTGCCAATTCTTAGTGATGCCTGCATTAGTTTCCTTTTTTAGATTTTCTTTCTTCTATTTTCATCTGGTGATCCAGCCAAAAGTCTGTCATTTTTCACAGTGCAAACTATCCAGCAGAATGTATTATTTTACTTGGATGAGACAAACTACTCACTTCAATTTCTTAGTGCATCTAAATCTGCTAGCCAATCTACCACTCCCCTCCCTCCAGACTGACAATGCTGCTGTACAAAGGTCCCTCCTGTGCTCCTTCATCCAGAGTGAGGACACTCTAATACAGGAGGTATGTTACTGGCCAGATCACCAGGTAAAAACCGAGTGAAAAAAGCCAAAGAAAAGAAAACTGATGCAGCCACCACATCTGATGATTGGTAAGCTGCAAAATAATATATTTTTGGTTTTGGGTTTAATACCACTTTAAGCTGCCATCCCCCCTACCTATGGTAATACATTTTGTTTCCGTATTTTTGCTCCATCATCTAGACAGGCAGGGTTGCCAGGAGCTTCCCAAAGTATTTTGTACAATTTCCTGCTCTATAATACACACTTTTTAAAGAGGTATGTTTGGCTTACAATTGGTTTTAATGATATCAGAGGGTCAAAAATTGCTAATTATGAGAGCTCGTTTTTTTTTTTTTTTTTTTACCACATCTGCTTGAATTTTTTCAGAAATTCTCTTATCTCTAATTATAATAGTTCTTCCCTATATTCAAAGACAAAGCCTGGTTCACAATTTGCATGTCTGGTGCAATTAAATGCATGTAAAGCTACATATAAAATGGAAGATGAAATCTATGCTTTTGAAGTCAATAGCTCTGTTTACATCTGTACATTTTCATCCAGCATGTATACTGCAAGCTGCAGTTACAAAAATGCACCTGCCAAGGTGATAAATAAAGTGCTTTTAAAATTAAAAAAAATAAAACTACATACATTTATATATAGGAGACATTCTTTCTACCTGGAAAACAAATTAAATAAGGGGCCTAAGCAAAGCGGGTTACAATTTTGTAGAGAACCGTTTCTACTCAGTTTTGTCTGCTTTTTCAGCCAATTTCAGATTTTGTTCCATATCAACGCTTTCAACAAGCTGTGGTCCTATCAGGGTCTTTCGCTGCTGCACAATTTAGCTAAGCGAATGAGGCAATACATCGGGGAACAAGGAGGCTGGTCAATTTGCTATCCCCAGCAGTAAACAGGCTTAGCGTGGACTATCGGGGTAGCTGTTAGATCTCACTTGAATGTCTATCATAAGTTGAGCATCCAAAGAGTTCACTATATGCTGTTTGAGGCTCTCCTTGAAGAAATGGAGCCACTAGACCATACCACTGCTCCTTGGGAAAGGCCACTCATTCTGCAATCATTTCCAGGACAGATTGGCTTACATCAATAACAATGTGTGTAGTGCAAACTGGTGCAGGGGCTCTCTACTCTGGGCAACCAGTTTTTCTGTAGGACTTCTAGATGCTGTTGTTGAACTTTAGTAGTATCCTGTTGAACAGCAGCAAATAAAAACACTTTATATGAAGTCCTCCATCTTGAATGCAACAGTAACATTACTTTGAGAACTGCTTTAATAAGTATCTGACTGTTAAAATATTTTAACAGTTTTTTTTTTCTGCTGGGACATCTAAAATGCTCCCTCCCCCCTCCACTACATCGAATGCTGGCAACCTTGCTTCCACTGTTTGTTGAAGTAAACAGTCTCAAATAGGTGTTTTTGGATAGGAAGTGAGAGTCCACAAAGCAGTTCAAGTTTAGCTAGCCATAGCCAGCATTTATAGCATAAAACGTACGTATTGTACAGCCTTGTAAAGACCAGAGTATTTGGTTCTAAACTCCCAGTAACTTTGCTATATCTTTAACAAACAGACACTGGTATGCTTGGTAGCTAAAAAAAATGATAGGAATAGTACCCCTGAGTATTTTATTAATACTTGTTAGGAAAGCTCTACTCTAGTATAATTATTAAATGTTTTGTATTATCCAGCATGGCTGGTCAATAAGGGGAGCTTGGGCGCCGCCTCCCCACCGCTGACAAGAAAAAAAAAATCAGCCCGACCCCCTACAGGAGGCGCCGGTATATTGACTTTTTTTGCCTCGGCTCCTTGCTGTCTGCTGACAGCAAGTAGTGAGCCAATTGGTCAGTCATTAAAGACTATGTGTGTGCGCTGAACAGTGTGATTGGCTGCCCCGAGCCAGTGACTGACTGGCATTGGATGCTGTGGGCGGGACTGTGACGGACGTGCTGGCTGCGTGATTACTGACGCAGGCGCAGCACTCCGCCGGGATTCAGTCCCCACTCCCGCGCCGCAGACCATCCACTCCAGAATGCTGTCCGAAAGGGAAGCTCTGCACACTGCCAGCCCGCTCTGGGGTAAGTGCGGGACTTGTCCCGACTTCGGGGGGGGGGGGTCTGTCAGTGCTGTGAGCCCCTATCTGGAGCTCTGTATACTGCTATATAGTGACTCTGTATACCCTATCTGGTGACTGTATACTGCGATATGGTGACTCTGTATACCCTATCTGGTGCTATGTATACTACTCTCTGGGGCTCTGTATACTGCTATCAGGGGCTCTGTATACTGCTATCTGGTGCTCTTTAAGTGTATACTGCTATCTGGTGACTCTGTATGCCCCTATCTGGGGCTCTGTATACTCCTATCTGGTGACTCTGTATACCCCTATCTGATAATGCTGTATACCCTATCTGGTGATGCTGGGCTGTATACTCCTGACACAAGGGGTGGAAACTATAAGGGGTCAAAAAGGAAAAAGGAAGGGCGGGGTCTGACGCCCCCCCATCCTAAAATTTCACCAGCCGCCACTGGTATTTTTCAACCCATCAATTACCTTTATACTGTATTATAATTCTTCATTAAGCCACCAAGCATACCAGTATCATATGTTTCTTAAATAAAGGACATAAGCAGCATTTTTACAGAATGGGGAGTGTGTCTACAAAATAGTAGCATCCATAATGCAGCAGCCTTTAACCAGTTAACAACCGCCCTATAGACAATTGACGTCTACAGAGCGGTTGCTTAATTCTGGGAGGACGTCTATTGACGTCCTCCCAGAATCGCGCTTCCCGCGCGCCCCCTGGGGCGCGCACACGGGAACATCCGTGACCGTCGGGTCCGGGGGACCCGACTGATCACGGATCGTGGTGAATGGCCACTGTGAGCGGCCTTTCACCACGTGATCACACCGTCAAAACGGCGTGATCACATGTAAACAAGCCGGCGGAAGCGCCGGCTTTTCTCTCCTCTCCGCACCGATCGGTGCAGTGTGAGAGGAGAGAAGGGGGAGAGAGGAGGTGCTGCAGCGCTGTGGGCGATGTGTAATGCCCACAGCGCTGCCTAGTGACTGTTGGCAACACTAATCACCCAGCCTTCCAACACCCACCCAGCGATCATCACCCAGCC
>BLSH010054920.1:620589-641872 GCA_018402905.1 Glandirana rugosa | reverse complement strand
ATCCTCACTGTAGTGCGCTGAGGCCGGTCAGTGTCTCAGCCTCTTGCGCCGGGGCCTTCCTTCTCCCCGTCTTCTACCTTCACCGGACCTCACCCCTGTAGCGACCTGTAGCGACCAAAGGTTACGTCCATTCACCGTGTATTGCCCGATCATACGCTACGTATGATCGGGTAATACGAAAATGTAAGGTCCCAATGTATCTAATTCATTTGGGGTAGTCCCAAATGAAGGAGAAATTCCAATAGGGACGGGTAATAACACCTGTCCCGGCATCTATTAAAAAACAAGACCCCCCCCAAGTCGTCGTCTAGGATTCATTTTCAGAAAAATTTATTTTATTTAACACGGTTTAAATATCCTTTTTCCAATCTTTATAAATTTGGCACAATTTATTTTATTTAAAAAGACTTTTACTTAGGATCTGCTGCTGAACCCCCCCCAGAACAAAAAATTATCTACGGCCCTGTCCACAATAATGGGCAGGGATAACCTTAAAGAGGAAGTAAACCCTGATGGGGTTTACTTAATCTATGTAACCCTGGAATGTAAAAGCATAATGGGCTAGTATGCATCGCATACTAGCCCGTTATGTGCCACTTACCTGCATTGGAAACCAGCGATGTCCAGCGATGTCCCCACTCCAGGCCACTTCCATCTTCTGCCCCTCTTCCTTCCGGGGCCGCGTTCTCCGACTCTGTGACTGGCCGGAGTCGCGTGATGTCACTCCTACGCATGCGCGTTGGAGCCGCCAGTCATGGCACGATCTCAGTGAAGGAACGGCACGGAGGCCGTTTCTTTACTGCGCATGTGCCCTGTGACGTAGGCACATCGCAGTACACTGCATATCTCCTAAACCGTGCAGGTTTGGGAAATCTGCAGGGAACCTACAGGTAAGCTTATTATAGGCTTACCTGTAGATTAAAGTGATTGTCACGGGTTGACAAGCACTTTAATTATGAGGAAAGAATAGTACTCCCGGAGGCGCATAAAGAAAATGCATTGGAAAGTGTTTAATAAAAAGCCCATACATAATCACAAGAAAAAACAAAACAAAATTCCTGGGCACATACGCTGATCTACTTGTCAAGGTGCTATTTTGAATTTAGAATTCAATATAAGAAAAGTAAATAATTTTACCTCTGTGAAAGGCATATTAATGCGATTTTTGCCGAGATTTTACCGCAATTTTGATGTGATTTGGGATCAGTACGACTTTGGTCCAACTTTGTTGCAACTTTGGCACAATGAAAACATATTACAAAGTCATACAGAAATCGCATCTATATTATTAAGGTGCAATTTGCATGCGACTTTGAGGGTTTAACACTGAAGTCTATGGACCTCAAGTTGCATCAAAGTTGGACCAAAGTAATGCATGGTCTACTTTGAAGTCGGCATGACTTGAAGTCGTACAGATATGAACGGTACTCATTGGAAATCATGGGGAACGACTTGTCATGTGACTTTGCAGTCCCAAGTCGCAGGACAAGTCACATAAGTGTGAAAGAGGCCTTAATTATAGATTCTCATTAGTTGTTGTCATACCTTTTCGAAGTTTGATGTATCATGACTACTGTGAGAAGATGGAGTTGTTAAGTGTGGTAACTGCAAATACTGTTCCCTAGCAATATACTTTACATCTTCACTTAATGCTTCCACAAAAAAGTCAGGTCTTCCTTTCTTTCTCCATGCTACAAAGACTGCTATAAGTAAAATCTGAAAAAAAAACACAGTTTTTTCAGTGTTTAGGAGCTCAAGTCAAAATATTTGTATTCACACATTAACTTTTTAGCCCTGCAATCCTAGTCACTGCACAAGAAGGCTGAGTGGGTCTTTTGCCAGTCCATGAATCCTAAGTATTCCTGGAGAATTCCAGGGTATTCCCCGGTCACTGTAATATAACATTTCAAGCTCGTTCTGATCCTGAGCATTTCTCCACTTATAGAAACTCCCAAAGAAGTTTATCAGGCTACTTTAGAAGCCCAAATGTCACATTTAGATGTACTTTTTTGATGCAAACACTCCTTAAGCAAACATACAATCGAATATATCTTCTCTTCTGGGTGATAGGAGTGCACATATTTCTGCACTCCTGGGTCCCAGATTCAGCCAACAGCCGGCTAATGCCGGCTGTTGGCTGACATCGCGGAGCCTGTCCAGGATCTGGAAGGATCCTGACTTTAATCACTTCAGCCCCTAAAGGATTTCCCATGTTAGGACCAGAGCACTTTTTGCAATTCGGCACTGCGTCGATTTAACTGACAATTGCATGGTTATGCGACGTTATACCCAATCGAAATTTGCGTCCTTTTTTTTCCACAAATAGAGCTTTCTTTTGGTGGTATTTGATCCCCTCTGCGTCATTTCTGATCACTGCTAT
Organism: Glandirana rugosa; assembly: GCA_018402905.1. Classification (NCBI taxonomy): domain Eukaryota; kingdom Metazoa; phylum Chordata; class Amphibia; order Anura; family Ranidae; genus Glandirana; species Glandirana rugosa. The sequence goes on along the minus strand of BLSH010054920.1, from coordinate 639,492 downwards.
AAACAAAAGAGAGTGCTAATTTCTTACTTTTTGCTAAAATATAAATCCAAAAAAATATATAAAAAAACAAATGTGTTCATTGGTTTTGGCCGATTTATATTCTTCCTCATATTTTTGGTTAAAAAAAAAATCGCAATCAGCGTTTATTGATTGGTTTGCGCAAAATTTGCTGCATTTACAAACCATGAGAATTAATTTCTGGCGTTTTTACAATTTTTTTTTTTTACTGGTAATGGCAGCGATCTGCGATTTTTATCAGGACTTTGATATTGGGGTGGACATCTTGGACATTTTTGACACTTTTTTGGGACCAATGACATTTATACAGCGATCAGAAATTTAAATATCCACTGGTTACTGTATAAATTGTCATTGGCAGTGAAGGGGTTAACCTGAGGGGGCGCTTTAGAGGTTAACTGTGCTGCCTGGGTGTGTTGTAACTGTGTGGGGGCTGGGCTGCCAGGGGCACCAGAAATTTAACTGATCCCAGTGACAGGGATCAGTAGATCTCTTAGATGCTGCCTGACAGCATGGGCAACCCCCGTGTTTATATCGGCGGTTCCCCATTTTTCTGCTGTGGTAATCAATCGCGGCTCGCCCGTGGACATCGGGTCCACCCGAGCCACGGACACACTCCTGCAGAGACGGCAATTCACGGGACGCTGCCACTCTGCAGCAGTAAATGTATGCAAGGCGGTCGGGAACCGGTTAAGGTCGGGATCCAGTCAGATGCCTGACCGGTAACTGACTCAGCCTCTTAGTGCACTGATGAGAGTCTAAGCTATCTGCTCCTGCCCCCTCCACAGCCTGGAGCTCCAGTGAGCAGAGGGGCAGAAAAGAGAGCTGCTATTGACAGTCAACGCTCTCTGCTCAGTGAAGACCGAGAACTGAGCAATCAGCTGTACCAATGCTGCAGCCATATAGGCGAGTATGTATGTTTTATTTTTTGATATCCCACATATGATGGACTGCTTGGCATCCCGCTTGGGTGCTTCCGCCAAGATTCAGCTTCCTCCACTCTGGAACCAGGAACTCACACAGAATATATACCACACAAAATCAGATAAGAGCTTGATCACATTACCCTAAACAATGCAAACTGTAAACAGTAATATCAGTACATCTAATGAACAGCTACCATAAACATAAACAGTAATCAAATTAACATAAATATATAAACATCTCACAATGGTTCGATAGCAAGGTAAAATTGACACAATGCTAGTTACGTCTCTAAGAGGAATAGCAGACACACAGAAACAATAGGTGACTCAATTAACAATGGGAATTCACACCTAGGAGGCATACAATAGGGACATTATACCATGAGAATAACCATACCAAACAGATTATAGCAGGAGACCCAAGCATCAGGCTGTTTTGAGCTGATTATGTTAACTTCTGTTCTGAGTCTACGGGGGTTGAAGCAGTTAATGTTGGTTTGGGCATAGAGGCCCTAAATCTGTATCCAGTTCATATTTTCCCAGAGTCTGTGTGTTGTGAGGAGACATGGACCTGAATCTGAAGCAAAACCACTCCAAAGGTCCCCTAGGCACACACCTCCAAAGAAAAACCCCAGTCAAAATCCAGGGCCCATAATCAGTAGGCAAGAGGCTACCCTGCAGTCCCCTCCAAAAGCCCCTGTCCAGGTTGGGTCTGTCACACCACACTTCTCCTTTAACAGAGCAAGGTGTCCAGACAAAGTAGCAATTAGAGGGTTGAGACAAACCATTTACCACTGACAGGGGTGCTTAAAACTGTTAACTAATTATTTATGTAAAACCTTTATACCAAAAGAAAAAAACTGTTAGCTGTAACTGCTTATAAAGTGTTATCTGGAGTTAAACTTCAATTTGTTTGTCAAGTCCATCTAAATCTGCTAGCCTAACATTACCCTCTCCCTAGACTGACAATGCTGCTGTTAAAAGGTGTCTGCTTTACTACTTCATCCAGAATGCAGACACCCTGAGGCGGGAAATGTGTCATTGGCTGGATCGCAGGATAAAAATAAGTGGAAAAAAAGAAAATGAATGCAGACACTACATTTAAGGGTTGGCAGGCTGCAAAAGATTACATTTTTGTTTTGAGGTTTAACCTCTTTATGCCCTTAGGACATACCTGTGCATCGCCAGATTGCAATTTGTGTGGTCTGTGGAACACAAGAGGGTAGGAAGGTTTTTTTTTAGTAACAGCCTCCCCTCTGTGATGTAAAAAACTAGAAACAATGAGGATTCAGTTACTTCCAGTTTCAGTTTGATGTTTACCAGCTTGCAGAACATCTGATCATCAATCTTGGTTTAATCAGAAGCTTTTGAGGACAGAGGAGAGATCTGGGGTCTAATAGATCCCAGATCTCTCACTGTCACTGTCCACGCTATCACAAGGGATGTTGTTCATCCCTTGTGATAGCAATAAAGTTGATCCAAAACAAAAATTTAAAGGGACTGTGGAAAAAGTATATAAAATAAATACATTTTTTTTTAAAGCACCCCCCCACCCGTGTTCACACGCAAATGCGATTGCATTCGCAGTGAGGTATCACTGCAAACCTCATAGCGAGAGCAATAATTCTAATGTCAGACATCCTGTTTAACTCTAAACTGGTAACCTGTAAAGGCAAGTGTCACCTATGAATAATTTAATTTACTGCAGTTTGTTGCCATTCCACGGGGGTGTACAATTTTACAGCATGACATGTTAGGTATCTATTTACTCAGCATAACATCATTTTTAGATTTTACCCATACTTTTACCTTAATTTTTTATTTTTTATAGCAAATAGACTGTGTATGGTTGTAGAGTGTGTATCTTAGTTTCTGCCTAGTTAAAGAGGAGTTCTGCCCCTCAGCAAAAAAATTACAAGTCAGCAGCTACATATACTATAGCTGCTGACTTTTAATATTAGGACAATTACCTGTCCTGGAATCCAGTGATACTGGCACCCCAGGGTGCTGCCGCCGCCGCCAATCGTAGTAAGGGAACCCAGCAGTGAAGCCTTTCAGCTTCACAGACGGTTCCCTACTGCACATGCGCAAAGCGTGCTGCGCTTTCTGAATGGGGGCGGGGGAAGGAGGAGAGGGGCCGAACTTCCGAGTGATCTTGCCACGGCGAGATCTCTTGGAAGTGGAGACAGGTACCTGTCAAAAACAGGTATCCGCTCCTCCCCCCCCCCCCCCGCCCCGAAATGTGAGCTGATGTAAATAATTTTATATGCATTAATAGTTTTTTTAACCTGTCTGTTAAAGCAGAAACAATTGTGAAAATTGATGATATTACTCAAATTCTATACTGTACAGTATACTAAGCATATGACGTGTACATCTCACAGCTTGTAGTACTAAAGTGTATTTCCACTTTTGGAGCCAACAAGGAATAATTAGATTTGTTACATGTTCCATTTTACATAGCCTAACTTGCAGCTCACCTTTGTACTCGCAGTTTTACATAATAATTATACATAGCTTTCTACCTCTGTGTAATGTTAAGAACGGGGCTGTGTAGTTATGTTCATCATAATGTATCCTGTTTGCACTGTGTTGGCACATCTCAGTATCAGTTGCAAACTAGATGTGCACAATCTCCAACAAAGGGCCAATGATCTCAAGTCTTGAGTGGTAAAACATACAGTACATTGTATGACCATGCACTTTGTGAAAAAGCTATCCCTCATCTGTCCCTTTATTGTCCATTCAAAGCCATTCTGAATAAAAAAAAGTGGCCTATAGAATCATATGTATAAGCATATACCTGGAAAGTGGTCATCAGAACAAGAAATTAGGTCACATCTCTCAAATGTGAACACACACATTAATAAAATCATAGGAGGTTTTAAATCTTTCCTTATGCTATTCAAATTAAAACATGCCCCATCTGTTATTAGATTTAGGTACAATATGATACATATCAACAGGCATACTGTAACTTCAGTATGTGGCAATAATGGAGAAATGGGAAAATGAAGGGCCTAACGCAATATAGAAAAGTGCTGGTATCCTTGTGAGATACTGTTCTTCTCACCTACTCAGTTAGGTTACCCTTAGAGCAGTGGTTCTCAACTCCGGTCCTCGGGACCCACCAGTATTACCTTGGGGAGATGCAGACTAGAATACTGCAATCACTGAGCAGCAAATGATATCACCTGTGATGTATTTCAGTTATCCTACAAACCTGGCCTGTTGGGGGGTCCCGAGGACAGGAGTTGAGAACCACTGCCTTAGAGACATGTTTCCATCATATATAATAAAGTTAGAAATATTCTTATTATTTTTCTATATTTCTATAAACAATATAAAAGGCATCTTAAACATCTTACCAAAAAGGGTTGCAAAATAAAAACGCAGTAGATCATAGAGAAAAAAACTGCATGCAGCCAGAGAATACATTTAGAAATGCTGAATCTGAATGGAAAAAAAATACATTTATAATTATAGAGTTTTAATTTGTGTTGATAGTTTTATACATACTTTCTGACACAGAACTTGCTTTATTTGTAATTGGTTAGAAATAACAGCAAATGGAAAAAAAAAACAATAGAATGTTAAAGCTAGTGATATAGAAAACCTGGATATACACTAGTAGAATTTTGAATGAAAATTAATAGGAACATTTGTACAAAATTATCTGAACGTTCTAATGTTACTCAAAATATTTTGTGTGCCTTTAATATTTGATTTTGGAACAAATGGACTTTACCAAACTAAAACCACATATACTGTTGGAAATGTGTCTATTCTCGAAAAATGTTTCATTCTGCTTCTATGAATTTTCTGGTCACTTCTAAAATGAAAGTCGATTTGACCCCACTAATGATTAGAAATTCCACTACTGTATTCCCAGCTTTTACCTAATGACCAGGCTGGAGAGATAACAAAGAAAGGTCTGAAGAGCTACAGGCATAGGCATCCACACAGGGTGTGCCGGGTGTGCCTGGGCACACCCTAATCACCCTGGCAGTGCAGCTTTGGATTTACTATGCTTCAGTTTGTGAATGAACAGGAAACTCAGCACAGAACACATCCTATTTATTCACTGTCAGCAGAGGATGCAGAGATAGAGATTGGGCAATCTCGGTCTTCAGTCCCTTTCTCTGTCTCAAAAGTGAGACATCACTTGTCTGTTAAGACCCCTGATATTTCACTAACAGGGCTCCTGAAAAAAATTGTAAAATAAATAAATAATAATATTATTGAAAAAAAATGTAAATTTAAAAATAAAAACCTGCTGACACCATCTACTGATCTACTGACACCATCCACTGCTTTCCTGACACCATCCACTGCCGTACTGACATATCCACTGGTTTTCTGACACCTACCGCTGCCCTACTGGCACCGTCCATGTTTTAATACATTTTAAAATAAGAGCATGCGTATATATACGCACGCATTTGTGTTTGAGCTTTAGGGTGCACACCTTAATGCAATAAGCTGCGCACACCTATGGCTACAGGTATAAATAGTGTCACACGCCTTTGGCTATATAGCCAATAAAGCTGCCATAGATGGATCAAAATTTGGCAGGTACCAGTCCATTTTCAATCCATCTATGGCCATCTTCCCTTGAACAGAAGTAAGTCAGCTGCAAACACTGATCAATGTATTCTGACTGCAGAGGAGTTACCGCTGTGAGAAAGCAATCTCTTAGATTGTATGCTCTTATGAGCAGGGCCCTCTGATTCCTCTTGTAACAAATTGTGATGTACTGTCTGCCTTCATTTTGTAAAGTGCTGTGCAAACTGTTGACGCTATATAAATCCTGTATAATAATAAAAAAAAAAATAATAGCACAGTAGGGAAGATTCCTTCATCAACCTTGATTGTGAGAGTAAGGGAATCATTTGATATTTTGATCAGCCATTTGGCTGACCAAAAAACCCCAAAAACGATCAATATATGACTAGCTTAAAGTGAATGTAAGCCCTCTCCTATAACCAATTTGTGAACAGCCTCAGATAATACACAGAGATGAAATCAATCTCTGTACATACGTTTTAAATGTATGTCTGCTGTCTTCAGCTTTCTATAATCCTTAGAAAGTGCACATCGTGTTAGAAAATCTTGCTGTTACAGCTGCGCGAGTGGAGTCTAGGCATACACTGTGTGACAGCTGATTGGAGGAAAGGCATACCCCCCTCCACACATGCAGAGAAATTAAGATACTTGCAGAACTGTGCTGTGAATAGACAAGCCCTCTGCTTATCGGTCTCTAAGTTCCCTCCTGACACAAAATTTCAGCTGCTTTTATCTCCCGCATTGGAGAGCTTGTCAGAAGTTATCATGCTGATAACAGAGAAACGGAGCAGATGAAAGACACGGGACATAGGGCTTTGGAGAGAGATAAGTAAACACTGCAGATATATGTCAAATTTCATGAATGGGGTTTACATCCATTTTAATTAACTACACAGTGTGGCACAGGAATTCGAATCATACTATTGGCAGTTCAGAGATAGAATTAGGTAAAATAGTGCATATATGTATTTAAAGCGGAGTTTCACCCAAAAGTGGAACTTCCGCTTTAAGAGGAGGTGACCTCTTTGCTTTTTTTGCAAGAATGTGGCTTTGATACTGAAAGCTGTAGCAAATGTACTATATTTATTTATTATTTTCAGGAATTAGTACCCACTGTCATTTTTAAAAATGAACAAAATCACTGGGACATCAAAACTTGCTGTTAAAAGGGATTATTTGCAATAAGGTTTAGCAAGGTACCTGAGTCCAACAACCACCGTTACTATTCCAAATCCCACGCTAAACACAGCGCAAAATGACCAGGCCACATAGACACACCATGGGGGCAGAACCTTGTTCTCATTTAGAAAGGAAATGTCAAACAGTCCAAGATCTATAAAACAACAGATACAAAGAAAAACACACTAGTACAAAATGCACGTAAAAGAAAATGGCTTATTTTTGGACCCTAAGAGAATTATACAGAAAACCATCACGTTTTGTTTATATCGGTATAAAAAAACCTAAGATGTCCATATGTACTGGTATATATATTATTTTGATGACATTTCAGATTTTTATTTTGAGACATTCCTAGCTAATTGATCCTGTGTTTATTACTCTTACTTCTGAATTGAACTGACTACATATTTCATTATCTTTTGTAATAGATCTTTAGCCTCATATCCTGCTCAAAAGTATATTCTCCACCTCCAGGTATCCAGAAATCAAGTTACGCTGTGTTAGCATAGTCAGTAACATAGGCTTGACCCCCACATTCTACAGAAGGATTCAAGGGGAAGATCTGATTGGGTGGACCTTATTGTCTGCTAGTTCAATCATGATTACTTACATTTTGAGATGGTGGAGATTATATTTAATTAATAAAAAATAGATTATCCAAGTCCTAGTAAGTTCCTTAGCACCAATATATAATATGATATATTATATATTAATGATAAAGCAAAAGGTTATTGACATAAAGGTGATTATACTTTGCATGATAAATCATACATATATATGATTGTCAGTGACTTGATGATAAATAAATTATTTATTTTATTGTTACACAGTCCATACTTTCATTGATAATTTTATAGTGCTAACAATCTCTACACAGAGTAAACGGACTCAGGAAATTAATCAAGACAGCATGGTTTATATTTACTAATTTATTTTATGCTGGTTAGCACGCCAAAATGCTGGAGGCAATGTATATCAATTAATCAAATAATCAATATTGCTGTCTTGATTAATGTTCAAAGTTCCTGACATTGTTTTACATTTTACCTGATGATTGTTGCAAACAAGTGCCATTTGAGCAATACTTGATGTTTTTCAGCCCAGGTGTATGACAATGACTAATATTACAACTGCAATTATCAATTCTAGTGGAGTTCTGAGTAGGTGAAGGGCAGCTACTTTTGTGTTTTCTTCTGCCATCTGTAGAGTGAATACTTGAAGTGGAAAAATCTCTCTAAAAGAAACAAAAAAAAAAAGGATAACAGAATGTTTTTTTGCAGAGGTGCTCATCATACAGCCAAATCAATTTCCCTGTTGCCAAACCACTTAAAAAAAAAAGAAGGCAACCAAAGACTTTCACTCCTATGTAACCATTTCCACCTCTGCATCCCTTGCAATTATGTTGTAGACATAGCAATCAACTGTTTTCTATTCCCTATCTCTACAATCCCAACAGGACACACAAGAAGGGATGCATATACTGTTCTGCTGCCTTCTGATTGGCTACACTAGGCTGCCAGTATATAGGCAAAAAATAGAATACCCAAAACATCTTATGATGCGCACCCTGCTGAAGTTGTAGTAAGAGGAGAAGGAGATGATTAGCTACTTAAGCACATTGTCTAACAGTTGCCTGTATCATGGTACCTAGTTTAGCAGTGTCATGTTCATGGGTTCTATCTGTTTAGTGCAGTCTCTTGTGCTATGCATCTTTATTCTGTATCTGCATACATGTTGCCAGAGCCTAATTAAAGTAGGTTTGAGTTGCACAGATATTGTGTAAAGATAAGCGAATATGTCAATGTTCAATTCACTCAGAGGTTTGCAAATGTTTCAAAAATTCTTCTAATGCAAACTTTTTAGTGAATTGCAATGAAGTCAGTAAGGAGTGAATTTTGATGGTCAATCATGGCCATTTTCAGACTACTAGGCAACCTGTTGTAAATATTAAAAAAAAAAAAAAATATTAAAAGCTAAGCACAATGGAGTGAAGCATTTTCATACAGCTTAATCCTTAATAAATCCTAAATTACAAATTTTAGGGATTTGGAGGATGTAAAGCTATATGTGGGGTTATGGAACAGTGCAGTTTTCAGAGACAGCCTCAGCAACAGGATACTTCATTGATAGTTTTTCCTTTTTAGAATTAGCTTTGCTTAAAGACAGCAGCGGAACTTTCATCTGCTAATGAATGAATCATTTGAATTAATAAAAGATTGTTTTTAAGGTAGTTTTCACAATAGAAGCATTTTCATCAATCACGAATTTGCAGTTTGCTAACAGTGCAGCCAGACCTTAAAGGGGTTGTAAACCCTTGAGGTTGTTCACCTTAATGCATTCTATGGATATACCAAACATAAACCAAGTTTGAGGAGTATACACGTTTCATTTATTGGTTAGGTGCAGCTGTAAGATAGTCATTACATTTTATTGTGACGGTGGGGTGGCTATTGTTACTAGCAGAATTTTAAAGTATGTTTTAATATGTTAACATTTTATAGAAGATTATTAATATTTAAATTATAATGACTCTCACATGCCAATACCTGATATTTCTTCTTCAAGGTATCATATGCCCAGTACTGGAAATGCTGCCATGCCAAGCTAGATTGAAGAATAGTGTCTGCTTCTTGTATATAATGTTGATGACCTACAGTTTGCAAACACAAAGTAAATACTGTGTATATATCTATATACTGTATTTATTGTAATCATCATTTTCTGTTGACACTTGTACAATGAATACACCGTTATCTAATCCATTGCAGCCTCTTATGATTTATACGTTGCAACAAGCACACAATACTTCTTATCTAAGCATTATTTTTTTTATAAGTTATGGAATAAGGCTCTAGGCTTTTGGTCTTGGAGACACTAGTGATGTCAAGAAACTGCAGATGAATATTTCATTGCACTTTCCTTTAAAGCGGAGAGCTCTGAAAATCATTTAATTGTCATGAGAATAATGGATACTCCATGACTGCCCATCTATTTGTCAGTCAGATATGCATCTATTACATCATGGGTGTGAAATGGTGTTTTTCTCAGCTGTGCTCAAGATCATGGCTGTGGGCTCAGCAGGTAGAGCATTTGGTAAACTGTGAAGTGCAGTTTTAAGTCTAGATGTAGCAATTGCTAATTAATTCTGCAGAAGTGCACTGTTTATATTGATTAGAAAAATGTGTAATTTATATTGTGTTTTGTATGGTAATTAATATAGCAAAGCTGATCATTAGAGATGAGCCAACAGCTCAGTCCAAACCTAGATTCAGACAGATTGGTCCAAAAGCCCGAACTTTAGCTCATTCGGTCCCCTGTTTGATGGGAACGGTGCATCATATATAGAAGCAATGGTTTTAATATATGACAGCTTTCCACTGTCACTGGTTACTAAAGAAGTCGCCAACCTGCAGACTGCCACAACCACTAGGCAAGGGTTGTGGGGAAAAGGCCATTGTTGTCATCAAAATGGGTACAAGGTGATTTTCCCCTGGCAAGGCACCTCTCCATGTTGAGGGCATGTGGCCTGGTATGGTTCAGGAGTGGGGCACACATCCGCCCCCTCGTCCTGGCCAGCTAGTCTGCATGCTCAAATAAGGGTCTGGTATGGATTTTAGGAGGACCTTACATTTTTTGTTTTATGTGGAGTCCATCTTCCATAACATATTCAGAGGTATTCTTGCTGTAGGCTGTGCTACAGCAAAAATAACATTTACAAAGAAGAAAATAATACAGTTTAAATTGCTGGCAAATGACATTCATTGCCAGCTTCTTTTTTCTTTTTTTTTAAACAAGCACTGTCAGGACCTGTGTCCTTGCTTGGGTCACCTGCTGGTGGCAGTGTTTGGAAAACCAAATGGTGTAGTTCTGGTGGCCACCAGCGGGTGTCTCCCAGGAGATTGAGCTTACAGGTCATTAAGCTGCACCTGATGGGTCTGCTGGGTCCATATAAGCCCACCTTGCTCCCTGTCCCAATGCTTCGGTATTTTCCCTGCAAGCCGTGTCCATGCCTGAACCTGACCTGCTCTGATCCCCGATCTGCGATCCAGACCAAGAGACCGGATTCCTGAACCTGCTTCCTTGCTCTCCTTCTGCTCCCAGTACCTGGCTCCCTGTTCCCCTTATCTGGTATCCCTGTTTGCTTATTGTATTTGTGTGTTTTCTTCACTTGTATTTAGTTAGTCAGATAGTTAGGTGTTTATTTTGGGGTTTGGTGTGTTTTCATCTTTTACTTGCTCATTTATGTTTGCTGGTGTTTGGTGTTGGAAGTTTGCCATTTGTCTAATAAATATATTCATATTTTCACCTTACACCTAGTCCTGATTCCTTTAAGTGCAGCTAACTGATCTGACCATCCCTGCTGGATACCTGCATATGGTATCCCTGACACAGCACACAAAGCCCTCCAAAGGCCACCCAAAATACATAACATAGTTTTTTTTAACCACTTGCCGACCAGCTGCCGTCATTATACTGCGGCAGGTCGGCTCCTTCACCATAGCTGTGAGCACCCCGGGGCTGTGAGGACACGAGTACTGTGGGAACATGTGTACGGTGAGTGCCCGGGCACTGTGAGGACATGTGTACTGTAAGTGCCCGGAGGCTGTGAGGACACATGTACTGTGAGTGCCTGGGGGCTGTAGGGACACGTGTACTGTGAGTGCCCGGGGGCTGTGAGGACACATGTTCTGTGAGGACATGTGTACAGTGAGTGCCTGGGGGCTGTGAGGACGTGTGTACTGTAAGTGCCCGGGGGCTGTGAGGACACGTGTACTGTAAGTGCCCAGGGGGGCTGTAGGGATACGTGTACTGTGAGTGCTCAGGGGCTGTGAGGACACATGTACTGTGAGGACACGTGTACAGTGAGTGCCCGGGGGCTGTGAGGACGCGTGTACTGTAAGTGCCCGGGGGCTGTGAGGACATCTATACTGCAAGTGCCCAGGAGCTGTGAGGACGTGTGTACTGTAAGTGCCCGGGGGCTGTGAGGACACATGTACTATGAGTGCCCGGGGGCTGTAGGTACACATGTACTGTGAGTTCCCAGGGGACTGTGAGGACACGTGTACTGTGAGTGCCCGGGGGCTGTGAGGACACGAGTACTGTGAGTGCTTGGAGGCTGTGAGGGCACGTGTACTGTAGGTGCTCTGGGGCTCTGAGGACACGTGTACTGTGAGTGCCCGGGGGCTGTGAGGACACGTGCGCTGTGAGTGCTGTGCTTTGTGAGTGTCCGGGTGCTGAGAGCATTAGAATCAGGCAGCTAGCTGTTAGTTAATTGGACAGAGTATAATTTCCAGTCCCCATTAAATTAGTAGGTACGATGCCGGTGGGTGTAGAGACGTGACTGAGTGTACATCTTGTCGCATGTATGCGCTCCTTGACCATGCGGTTGAGGGCGAATACTGCTGTACAAAATGTAAGCACATTGTTTCCCTGGAAGCCCAGGTTCTGAATCTAGGGAAGCAGCTGTCAACACTGAGAAGACTCTCCATACTAAAGGAGAGTTGGGATCGTACCAGGCAGGTGCCAGCAGGGGCCAGCACAGAGGTGGGTGGAGACAAAGAGGTGTAGGCACCAGAACAGAGTAGTTGGGTGACAGGAAGGGAAGTAAGGAAAGAGTCAGGGAGGCTGATCCTGGGCTGGAACATCCCAATAAGTACACCCCGTTGTGTGATATTACGGAAACCAGTCAGGGACCAGCATCGATGGAGCAGAGAGACGCCCCTAGCTGCCAGGGGAGTAACTCCTCTAGTGAGGACGGGGATGAAGCCAGGGGAAAGGAAAGACAGATTCTGGTGGTAGGGGACACAATTCTTAGAAACACAGAAAGGGCAATCTATCACAAAGACCTGAAGCGCAGATTTGTATACTGTTAACCGGGCGCTTGGGTCCAGCACATCACGGATATGGTGGACAGATTATTGGGAGGGGCTGGGGAAGACCCGGCTGTCATGGTGCATGTTGGAACCAATGACAAAGTTAGAGGAAGGTGGAGTGTCCTAAAAAAAAAGATTTTAGGGACCTAGGAGCAAAATTGAAGATTAGGACCTCCAAGGTAGTATTCTCAGAAATACTACAGGTTCCTCGAGCCACAACAGAGAGGCAGTGGGAGATTAGGGAAGTTAACAAGTGGCGGAGGAGCTGGTGTAGAAAGGAGGGTTTTAGGTTCCTGGAGAACTGGGCCGATTTCTCAATCGGTTACGAGAAGGGACGGACGGCACCTAAACGAGGAAGGTGCAGACCGGCTGGGAATGAGGATGGCCGACAAGCTAGAGGGGCTTTTAAACTAGGCAACGGGGGGAGGGTCCAGACTTAGAAATAGCCAGAGTGGAACATAGTTCAGAGGGAAGTATTGGGGCAGCAGTGGTAGGCCAAATGAAAAACTTAAACCCCGAGGTAAGTAGAGCAATAAGTTCTATATGCAACCGAGGAGTCCCCAACAAGAAATCAGAAGGCGTCCAGACAAAACTACGTGGCTTGTTCACTAATGCCAGGAGTCTGGCGGACAAGATGGGAGAACTAGATCTGCTATTGTACGAAGAGGAGTTCGATTTTGTAGGAATTTCAGAGACTTGGTTTAACAGCTCTTATGATTAGCTGGCTACCCTTCAGGGGTATTCCCTACATTGCAGGGATAGGGAAGGCAAAAAAGGGGAAGGGGTATGCCTGTATATAAAAAATGACATACAAGTAAATGTGAGGGATGACATTACTAGTGGATCAAGAGAGGAGGTTGAATCCTTATGGGTAGAGCTACAAAGGGAAGATACCAAGGGGAAAGTAATACTAGGAATATGCTATAGGCCCCCTAAACACAGTTTGGAATCACAGAAAATATGGGAAGTGTCTTTACAATGGTGGATTTTAATTATCCAGATATAGACTGGGTGGAAGGTACTGCACAATCAGCTAAGGCTCACCATTTCCTAAATGTCCTGCAGGACAATTTCATGGTTTAGATGGTAAATGCACCAACAAGAAAAAAAGCATGGTTAGACCTTCTGATTACTAACAACACAGACCTGATCAGAGACGTAGACGTAAGGGACAATCTAGGAAATAGCGATCACAGGTCAATTAGTTTCATTGTAAATCACACAAATAGGAAACATAAGAGGAATACAAAGACACGGAATTTTAAGAGAGCCAACTTCCATAAACTACGCTCCTTTCTGTGAAAGCAAAACAGCCGCAGCTCCAGGTGAGAGCCAGACACAGCTCCCAAAGCAAACGTGCTAGACTGACTGGGGTGCACACCCTGTCATTGCAACAGACAAGTGAAGTGAAGAAAATCCGGAACAGCAGCACTCCCACTAAAAATAGTAGCAATACATTTATTATTGTTAAGAGCAAAAAATTGGGGGTGCAGGTGGGGGGGGGGGGACAAAAGGTTGACACGTTTCACACTATCAAAGTGCTTTGTCAAAACCAATATGCAATCCAAATATCTTAGAGCAGTTATATAATATAATAAAAATTTGGGAGTTTACACTCACACTGTGTATGGGGATGTCTGTCCATTTGTTTTGATCCATTTTTCCAGATCCGGTTTTCAGCTAAATGTGTTATGGTTGGCAGAATCTTTCAAAGCCTTCAATTGTTTTGTACTGTAATAAGGTCTAGCAGATTGAATCAATGTTTTTCATGAGATTATTTTCTTCTTTCAGTCTATTTAGTGATGTTCTAATGTTTTTAAGTGAACACTGTGATTTCACTGTTGCGGTTGTGAAACATATATGTGGCAGTCATCTAATTGTATCATATAGCAAACACTTTTACATATTATTTACATTACATGTTTTTATACATTTTGTTTCTTATTTTTTATTCACTGACATCTTTTCACATCATATATATTTTTTCACATTTTTATATATATATATATTGCACCCAAGGGCCTTAAGGAACTCAGTCAAGAAATTGCCAGACCATTGTACCTAATTTTTAAGAGCAGTCTACTGACTGGTATGGTACCAGCTGATTGGAGAATGGCCAATGTAGCACCAATATATAAAAAAGGACCAAGGTATATCCCTGGGAACTATAGGCCAGTCAGCTTAAAATCAATAATATGCAAGCTCTTGGAGGGAATAATAAGGGATTATATACAAGATTATTGTAATGAAAACTGTATCATTAGCGGTAATCTGCACGGTTTCATGAAGAATCGTTCATGCCAAACCAATCTATTAACCTTCTATGAGGAGACGAGCTGCTATCTTGATGAAGGAAGGCCCATAGACGTGGTGTATCTAGATTTTGCAAAAGCATTTGATACAGTTCCCCATAAACGCTTAATGTACAAACTAAGGTCCGTCGGCATGGATCAAAGGGTGAGTACATGGATTAAAAATTGGTTACAGGGGCGAGTTCAGAGGGTGGGGATAAACGGGGAGTACTCTGAATGGTCTTGTGTGGAAAGTGGTGTTCCCCAGGGATCTGTCCTGGGACCAATCCTTTTCAATTCATTCATAAAAAATCTGGAGGATGGGGTTAATAGCTCAATCTCAATATTTGTAGAAATTTATATATAAATTTAAATATAAATTTCTACATTAGTGCATCATGATTATATACTGATAACATACAGGCACATGTAATTGTTGGAATATTATTACAGTAATAAGGGCACATTTATTCAACACTAGCTCACACTATGTCTCATTCTGGGTCCTCTTCCCTTTTGTTTATACATATGAGGTCCCAGGGACAGGTCTTTCCATGTACTTGGAGGTGGTTTTGATCTTGTTTTTCACATACGGATGCAATTAGAGTTGTAATTAAGATCTTTTTTTTTTATTATATAACTGCTCTAAGATATTTGGATTGCATATTGGTTTTGACAAAGCACTTTGATAGTGTGAAACGCATCAATCTTTTGTCCCCCCCCCCGCCTGTACCCCCAATTATTTTCTCTTAACAATAATAAACGTATTGCTACAAATTTTGGTGGGAGTGCTGCCGTTCCGGATTTTCTTCACTACACTCCTTGCTGGAAAATGTTAGTTGGGATAAAATTCTAGGAACAATGAATGCGGAGGAAAAATGGGAGTGCTTTAAGGACACACTAAACAAAGGTATTAGCCAGTGTATCCCAATGGGAAATAAATCTAAAAGAGCTATTAAAAGACCAGGGTGTCTTAACTCTGATGTAAAAGCACATATAACAGCAAAGGAGAAGGCCTTCAAAAATACAAGACAAGTACATAAATAGTAAGAGAGGGAGGTCAGATCATATTGGCCCCATAAAGAATGATGCAGGGAATTGGGTTACAAAGGATGGAGAGATGGCAGAGGTGTTAAACTTATTTTTCTCCTCAGTATTCACGAAAGAAACGGGGGTCCCAAGTATCCATAACTACAATGTTGGTCCTCACGACATGTCACATGAAGCACCCTCATGGTTAACTGAGGATAAAATTAGTAAGAGACTTGAAAAACTTAACGTTAATAAGTCACCTGGACCAGATAGCTTGCACCCAAGGGCCTTAAGGAACTCAGTCAAGAAATTGCCAGACCATTGTACCTAATTTTTAAGAGCAGTCTACTGACTGGTATGGTACCAGCTGATTGGAGAATAGCCAATGTAGCACCAATATATAAAAAAGGACCAAGGTATATCCCTGGGAACTATAGGCCAGTTAGCTTAAAATCAATAATATGCAAGCTCTTGGAGGGAATAATAAGGGATTATATACAAGATTATTGTAATGAAAACTGTATCATTAGCGGTAATCTGCACGGTTTCATGAAGAATCGTTCATGCCAAACCAATCTATTAACCTTCTATGAGGAGACGAGCTGCCATCTTGATAAAGGAAGGCCCGTAGACGTGGTGTATCTAGATTTTGCAAAAGCATTTGATACAGTTCCCCATAAACGCTTAATGTACAAACTAAGGTCCGTCGGCATGGATCAAAGGGTGAGTACATGTATTAAAAATTGGTTACAGGGGCGAGTTCAGAGGTTGGGGATAAACGGGGGGTACTCTGAATGGTCTCGTGTGGAAAGTGGTGTTCCCAAAGGATCTGTCCTGGGACCAATCCTTTTCAATTCATTCATAAAAAATCTGGAGGATGGGGTTAATAGCTCAATCTCAATATTTGCAGATGATACCAAGCTAAGCAGGGCAATGTTTCTCCACAGGATGTGGAAACCTTGCAAGAAAATTTGAACAAGTTAATGGGGTGGGCAGATAAATGGCAAATGAGGTTTAATGTAGAAAAATTTAAAATAATGCAATTGGATACCAAGAATATGAACACAAACTACTTACTAGGGGGAGAGCCACTGGGAGAATCTAGGATGGAAAAGGACTTAGGGGTCCTAGGAGAGGACAGGCTCAGCAAAGGCATGCAATGCCAAGCTGCGGCAAGCAAAGCCAACAAAATATTGGCATGCATCAAAAAGGGTGTAAAGTCCAGGGATAAATCAATTATTCTCCCCCTCTACAAGTCTCTGGTGAGGCCACGCCTGGAGTATGCCGTCCAGTTCTGGGCACCAGAAAGGGTTCAGAGAAGGGCAACAAAGCTAATTAAGGGACTGGAGGACCTTAGTTATGAGGAAAGATTACAAGCACTGAACTTATTCTCTCTGGAGAAGAGACGCTTGAGAGGGGATATGATTTGAATGTACAAATACTGTACTGGTGACCCCACAATAGGGACAAAACTATTCCGTGCAAGGGAGCACACAAAGACACGAGGCCATTCATTAAACCTAGAAGAAAGGTGGTTTAACCTTAAACTGCGTAGAGGGTTCTTTACGGTAAGAGCGATGAGGATGTGGAACTTTCTTCCACAAACTGTGGTTTCAGCTGGGAGCCTAGATAAATTAAAAAAACTATTAGATGGGCACCTAAGGGACCACGACATTGAGGGATATACAATGTAATACTGACATAAAAAACACACACAAAGGTTGGACTTGATGGACTTGTGTCTTTTTTCAACCTCACTATGTAATTATGTAACTCGCTATTGTGGGTGCGCACCTGCGCGCGCTCCCACTGGCCAGCGGGGGAGCCAATCAGCGGGTGGGGCGGACTCGATATCCGCCGGTCACCCATGATTGTTCCCTGCAGTGACAAAACGGGGATCTGCCTGTGTAAACAAGGTAGATCTCCATTCTGACAGGGGAGATTATACAGATCCTGTCTTTCTGCTATGGAGGAAGACAGATCTGTGTGTTTCCCCAGTCACACAGTTCCCCATACAGTTAGAACACACAATCAGGGAACACATTTAACCCCTTGATTGCCCCTAGTGTTAACCCCTTCCCTGTCACTAGTACAATAACAGTGCACATGTTAGCACTGATTACTGTAATAATGTCACTGGTTCCCAAAAAAAAGTGTCAAAAATGTCTGTTAGGTGTCCGATCTGTCACAGTCCTGCTAAAAATCACTGATCGCCGCCATTACTAGTAAAAAAAAAATAATAATAATAAAAATGGCATAAATCTATCACCTATTTTGTAGACACTATAACTTTTGGGCAAACTGTCAACATACGCTTATTGCAATTTTTTTTACCAAAAATATGTAGAAGAATACATATTGGCCTAAACTGATGAAGAAATAAATTTTTTTACATTTTGTTTTGGGTACCGTATATACTCGCGTATAAGTCGAGTTTTTTGACACGGATTTTGTGTCAAAAAACCGAGATTCGTCTTATACGCGAGTCAACAGCCGGTACGAGCGCGGGGGAACATTCAGCGGGCACCCGCGGCGGCTAAGATACATTCCAGGGATTCCAGGGATGCCGTCACGTCCGCTGACGGCCTGCTGGAGGGCGGAACTTCAGCTCAGTCACACTTGCGACGTGACTGGGCTGAAGGTAAGGGCAGAGGACATAGGCACTTCCTATGAATGGAATAAGGCTGCCGTGTCCTGCTTATGTAAATGTAAAGGAAAAGAAAACAGTTTGGCAATTCGATTAACTAACCATATTAACCCTTATTGTGTGAACAATAAGGGTTAATATGGTCAGATATTCAAATGACACAACTGTGTTTTTTTTTTAACTTTGCATTTGACATATGTGAAGAACACAGCAGCCTTATTCAATACATAGGAAGTAAGTATACTGTACTGTAAAAAATAAACAGTTGTACATACACACACACACACACTCCCGATTACATGGCCACTTCCTATGTTAGGGTCCCTAGAAGGATTTGGGGTCTTTTAGACTCCAAATCTCTTCTAAAG